>JAGFNQ010001303.1:106159-209298 GCA_024364735.1 Boesenbergia rotunda | reverse complement strand
TACAATTGACTGACACTTAGGAGATTAAATGTCATCCCCTTGACTAGAAGGACATTCTTAATCCTAAGACATTCGGATATTTGAATGTCTCCTATTCCTACAACCTTAAGACTACCATTGTTACCAAAGGAAACATTACCTCTACTTTTTCTTTGAAGGGTAGTGAATAAGGATCTATCACCGGTCATATGTTTGGAGCACCCACTATCAACGAACCAAGTTGATAGATGCTCCCCCTCAATCATGACCTACACAATACGAAAGATAGAAGATTTAGGTAACCAAATCTTGGGACCTAAAGCACCTACTATGCAAGACTTAGGCACCCAGGCCTTGACCACTTTCCATTGAACCCTAGGAGTCTTAAGTGGTCTAACATCAGTCCTAGACATTAAGGAAACAAATGATGGTTCTTTAGGTCGGTAACCAATACCGGCCTTGTTGTAGACAGCCCTTTGTGCATTTAGAATCATATCTAAAGTCTTTGAGCTAGTTGAGAATTTCTCAAGAACACTCTTGAGTCTCTCAACCTCACTCTTCAAAGATTTGTTCTCATCTTCTAACATTTCTACATGCAAGTCATCAATATCCTCATCCCTAGAGGATTTCAATTGTTCTACTTCAACTTTCAATGATTTAACCTTTTCTTTTGACTTTTTCAATAAATTGGTTAAACATGCAATGGTTCTATAGCATTTGTCCAATTCGGGAGAGATTACCTCTTCATCATCCGAAGATGATGAAGCCGCGTTTGAGGAGTCCGTGGATTCACCACTGCTCTCCTCATCTTCAAGAGCCATGAGTGCTACATGGCGTGTACTCTTCTCATCCTTCTCCTCTTCAGATGAACTAGAGGAGGATTCATCCCATGTGGCCTTCAAGGCCTTCTTCTTCTTCTTTGATTTATCCTCCTTCTTCTTGAGCTTCGAGCAATCCTTCTTGAAGTGCCCTTTCTTGCTACACTCATAACAAGTAACATTAGACTTATCAATTTTAACTTCACTAGGGTTACCTTTACCCTTGAAGCGCCGGCTCTTCCTCATCATTCTTCTAACAAAGTTGGTCATCTCGGAGGAAGAAGACCCGTTGCCATCCTCCTCGGACTCGGACTCGGATTCGGATGAAGACGAAGAAACCTCCTTCTCCTTCTTCTTCTCCTTCTTCTTGTTGGTATTTTCCCCTGCAACAAGGGCAATCCCCTTCTCCTTGGGGCCTTTGTTAGCCATCTCGTGTAGCTCCATTTCACAAAATAAATCATCTAATTTTACAATTGACAAGTCCTTAGAGACCTTGTAGGCATCCACCATGGATGACCACAAGGCATTCCTTGGAAAAGCTTTTAACACATACCTCACAAGGTCGCGGTTCTCGACCTTTTCGTCAATGGAATGGAGACCGTTGAGGACTTCTTTGAATCTACTATGAAGCTCACTCACCGTTTCACTCTCCTTCATGGAGAGATTTTGTAGTTGGTTGAGGAACAAGTCCCTCTTTGCTATTCTCGAATCCTGGGTGCCCTCATGGAGTTCGATGAGTTTATTCCACAAGTCCTTTGCGCTTGTAAAGGGACCAACCTTGATTAGTTGGTCTTTGTTCATTCCACATTGCAAGGTCTCCACAGCCTTCGCATCGGCTTCTCCTTTTCGTGTTTGCTCAGTCGACCACCGTGAGGACTCCAATTCTTTTCCCTCCGCATCTCTTGGAGGGGTGAAGCCTTCCTTCACGGAGAACCACATGCCGATGTCAGTCTTGAGGTAGTACTCCATGCGAGACCTCCAATATTGAAAATCGGATCCATTGAAGAAGGGAGGTCGAGTGGTGATAAATCCTTCTCTTAAAGCCATTGTTGATAGCTCTCGGATGTTAAGCCGCTTGAACAGAGCCCCAAGCTCTGATACCACTTGTTGGTGCTTGGATGGCTAGAGAGGGGGGGGGGTGAATGTAGCCAAACACAATTTCTTTCACTTTTGAACTTTTAGGTTTTCTGCGTGATCAGGTTAGTAGCAGCGGAAGACAAATACAAAATAGAGTATTACAGAAACTAAAACCCTAACCTAAGCACAAGCTCAAAAACGCTAACAAAGAGGATTTACAAGGTTCGGGGATAACTTGCCCCTACTCCTTGGCGTGCCCGTGAGGTGGGCGATCCCTTGATCGTCGGTAGATCAAGCCCCAGAAAATCCGGATATCAACTGAACCTTCTTCTCGGTGGAGAAACCTCTCCATAGCAGTTTCAACAAAGATATGAACTTAAGTACAATGAAACAAGGAGGCTTACTGAGCACTAGGAACGACAGACCACAAGAGAACTCTCCACCGAGCTCCACTCATCACAGATCTCACGCAAGAACTCCCTGCTCTTCATGTATTCTTGCTGATGGACTCACCAAGCTTCTTGTTTCCTCCAAGTGCTCAAGAGTATGATGAAAGTTGTCACTCAAGTGATTCACAGTTGCTTGCTCAAAGAGATGGATCAAAATCTTGCTTAGTTGCAGAGACTTCTTCGCCACAAGCTCTTAAGTCTCTGCCCAAATCCCAGGTCGTAGGCGCGCCTCTGCAGCTCCCAGCTGCTCACCAGCTTGTCTGCAACAGCCTCAGCTACTCCTAACCTCCTCTGGACTCACTGAACTCCCTTCAGCCAAGCCTAGGTCAGCTCGTCAGCTTCCCAGCCGTTGCCAGCCCGCGCCAGACGTCCGTTGAAACCTGAGAAGGTAAACTGCCAAACCTGATGAAGCAAAAGCCTCCGTTTGACTCCCCTTGAGTGAACCTGAGTTATCTGCACACTTAGCAGATCATTAGCACAACAAATAAACAGAGAATCACATATCAAAAGAATCAGAACAAAGATCAATAGTGTATCAGAAGCAATCAGAACACGATCAGAGCTCTGATAGCATTTTTGAATTAAAGATGTCAGCTACTGATCGATCCCCGGACCGATCAGAGTGACTCCCGATCGGTCCCCAGACCGATCAGGATGGGTCCAGACCGATCAGGCTCCAGCCTGATCGGTCCCCAGTGAGGAATCAGAAATCGCGACTTCTTTGTTATCGATCACCAGACCGATCCACCCCATTGCAGAGTGATTTTCCAGCTTCGCAATCCAAACTTCCTGATCGGTCACCAAACCGATCAGGGTGTGGCCTGATCGGTCTGTGGTCCGATCAGGACACCTCCTGACCGATCAGGCTCCAGCCTGATCGGTTATAGTGAGAACCTTGCGACAATTGATCGTTCACCAGTACGATCTGAATAGTCTCCCTGATCAGTCTCTAGACCGATCAGGAGTCGATCAGTAGCCCAACAAGGTTACTGTATGCTCCCTGATCGGTCACCAGACCGATCAGACACAGCTGGATCGGTCACCAGACCGATCCACGAGGGAACACCGTGCCAACTTCCCTGATCGGTCACCAGACCGATCCAGGCAAGGACAAATCCACTCTAAGTCAAGAGAACGGGCTCCCAGCCTTCTCTGACTCGTGCTCAGTCCCCCGGACCAAGACTCCATGCCCAGTCTCACTCACCGGGACTTCAACCTAGCTTCCCAAGCTAGGACCTGACCCTCCAAGCCAGGATTTCATCCAACCTAGCTTTCCAAGCTAGGACCTAGCTTTCCAAGCTAGGACCTAGCCCTGGCCCTGGCCCTCCAAGCCAGGGTTTCATCCAACCTAACCCTCCAAGCTAGGACCTGGCCCTCCAAGTCAGGGTTTCATCCAACCTAGCCCTCCAAGCTAGGACCTGGCCCTCCAAGCCAGGGTTTCATCCAACCTAGCCCTCCAAGCTAGGACCTAGCCCTCCAAGCCGGGATTTCATCCAACCTAGCCCTCCAAGCTAGGATTTCATCCAACTCCGTGTCAGTCCCCGACCAGGACTTAATCTCAATCATCTCATTAACCTAAACTAAAATCGGTGTCAACACTAAAACAACAATCAGGGTCAGACTGCATGAACATTGAGCTCCTCCTTTTTGCCTTTGACGGATCCTTCCCCTTTGGACATTGATTCTGATAATGTCCCTTTTGTTTGCATGAGAAGCACACAATGTGCTTCTTATCCTTCTTTGCCACGGGGCCGACCTCCTTTGGCTTCTCCTTAGTCTTGGGTGCCACTTGCACCTTCTTCTTGACCAAATTAGGATACTTACTCTTATAGTGCCCTTTCTGCCTATACTCAAAACAAATAATGTGATCTTTTTTTTTACAAATTGAAATAGTTATACCTTCATGGGGTGTAGAGGTGGCACTTGATTATTCTTCTTTATTGACCTCGGATGATGATGTTGAAGCTTTTTTTTGATCCGATGTCAATGACAAATTTTGCTCTCCCTCAATCCTTGAAGTAGAGGCTTCATGAACTTCATCTTCGAATGTTGAGCATCTCTCAACTTCCGAATCTTCTTCCTCCCATGAATCTCCCTCTTTGGATTTGTTTTGATTTGGTACAGTGGAGGGATCTTCATGAAGCTTTGCCAATTTGCTCCAAAGCTCTTTGACATCTTGAAATTCTTCAATTTTGTCCAAGATGGTGTTGGAAATAGATTGACCAATACTTTGGTCACTTTGTCGTTGGCCTTGCATCTCTTGATTTGCTCCTCATTCCATTTGCTTATCCTGAAGAGCTTTCCATTAGTGCTTGTTGAAGCTTCAAAACCCTCCATTAGAGCAAACCATTGCTCTATCTCCATCATGAAGAAATTTTCAATCTTTGACTTCCAAAGATCAAAATTTGCTTTGTCAAATGGTGGAGGTGCCCGAGTGTCGTAGCCAAACTCCATTTTTTAATTTAACCCTCTTGATAATGGCTTCTTGAGATTAGGATTTCTTCAAACTTCTTCTTCTTCCTCTAGCTCTTGCTCTCTTTGCGATGAGTCCAAAGAAGAGCAACCTCACTCTGATACCTCTTGTTAGGACCGGTAGGAGAGCTAGAGGGGGGTGATTATCTTCGATTTGCTTGTAGAAGATTTGTCACCGCAGAAGACTCCAAGCAATGCAAACACTCAAGGATTTACTTGGTATCCACCTCCTTGAGGTGACTAATCCAAGGATCCACTCTCCTCACTCTCTCATACACTATGAAAGATCTCCTTCTTGAGGTGGAGAAACCTCTTACAAGCTTACAAGAAGAATACAACAAGAGGAAGCAAATACAATAGGAAATCTTATAAGATTTACAACAACAAGCTCTCTTTGCTTTTCTTGCTTTCTTCAAGCTTGAGATCACCTCTAGAACTTTGGAAGTGCAGCAACACTATGCCCCAAAGTTTCTCTTGAAATGGTGAGGAAGGAGGAGAAGAATTGCACGAGCCCTGTCGAGTAATGCCGCTTTAAATCTGCGTGCAAACCCTATATACTTGACGCCTAGGGTTTCCTAATCGTTTACTCAATCGATTACCACGTCAGACTTAGCCTTTCAACGGCTATTTTTTGAAGCTTAATTGATTAACTAATCGATTAAGAACAACCTTAATCGATTGTTGAATCGATTCAGCACCTTTCTGTGCTTTCGCACAATATTGTCGTAATCGATTGCCCAATCGATTACCGGACCTCTTAATCGATTGATCAATCGATTAAGAGAAGGCTGAATCGATTGCCCAATCGATTCAGCCACCTTCTGTTCTCACAACTTATTTCTCCCAATCGATTACCCAATCGATCCACACCTTCCTTAATTGATCACCCAATCGATCAAGAAGGCTTTTGTTTATGAGAAACCAAACTTAAATCGATTACCCAATCGATTAAGTCCAACCCTAACTTGTGTGCACAAGTCTAAGGTTCCCTTGCCTAACCTTGGTCAACCGAGACCTGTTAGGATTTCCCTACCAAGTGTCCGGTCAATCCCTTTGACCAACCTGGATTTCTCCTTCCTAGCTCCCAGCTAGGACTTAACCTGACTCCCAACCAGGTTTGCCTAACCCTCGAGTTAGGTCTAGTCTCTTGGTAGACTTCCACCTTGCCAGCGTGTGATCTCCCCGATCCATCTGGACTTCACCTAGTCCCACTAGGTCTTTTCCCATGCCAGCGTGCGATCTCCCCGATTCACTTAGACTTCACCTAGTCTCACTAGGTGTGTCTAGTCCCACTAGGTGTGTCTAGTCCCACTAGGTCTTTTCCTATGTCAGCGTGCGATCTCTCCGATCCACCTGGACTTCACCTAGTCCCATTAGGTGTGCCTAGTCCCACTAGGTCTTTTCCCATGCCAGCGTGCAATCTCCCCGATCCACCTGGACTTCACCTAGTCCCACTCGATGTGTCTAGTCCCACTAGGTCTTTTCCCAGTCAAGTCTCCAGTCAACCTTGACCCACTTGACTCACACGATATTCAAATATCATGTAATATTCAACATCATTATCAAACATCGAAACATCCAACCTTAAGCTTACCAAGCTTACCAGACATAAACTCACCCGAGCTTAGTCAAACTAGGTCAACCCTGACTTAACAAAGATTGTACCAACATAAGGGACTATGACATTCTAAATATTGATGAATAGCCGAGAAGATATGCCTGATATTATCTCAAATCAGGCCTAATGTGGACCTGAAATGGAATAATTTTGGCCTAATATCGGACTGAAATGAAATAATTTCAAGCCTAAAGAGGCCTGATATGATCGTCATATCAGGCTCAAAGAGGGCATGATATGATCTCATATCAGGCCTAATTTAAGGTTGATATGATGATCATATCAGTCCCTCTTTATCCATATTTTTTTATTATAATCCGTGTTTAAAATTCATAACTATAGACATCCAAAGATTCACATTTTAACTCAATCAATATTGCAACCGAGAAAGGAAAGCAATATTCATTCCTTTTGTCTGCATTTTTGCACACATTAATAATCATAAAGTTTTAGAAGTAAAATTTCATATGAAGATCGTAAGTTCCTTCCTTTTACTCGCGCGCAATTAACATTTGTTTTTCCCACTCAACTCTCTCCATCACATGCGGGTGAAGTTGACAAATAGATCCAATTTTTCTCCCTCCTAATCTTTGTACTTGATGATTGTAGACCACCATGAAGGTGCATGCTGATGAACTGACACTTGCCTCAGCGGGAAGCTAGGGTTTATCAAAGAGGGTCTGAAATAATTTTATTTCAGACCCACTTTGGGCTGAAATGGGCATGATATGATCTCAATCAGGTCCTCTTTGAGCCTGATATGAGATCAAACATTCTTTATTCCTATTTTATCTTATTATAGTTCATGTTTAAAATTCATAACTATAGCCTGCACTGGACCCATGAGGATTGAGAGAGGAGAAAGAAGAAGGAAACTTACCCTCGTAAAAGGGGCGCAACAGCAAGACGAGCTGCAGGAGAATGAAGATGCTTGAAGGCAGATAGGGCAAGGAGGTCGAAGGGTGCCGTTACACCCGCTTTTATAGGAGGAGCCGCACATCTATAAGCAATGAGAGAGCCGCATGTCAATGGCGCTGATTGGTTATCCCGAGGAGCCGCTAGCCCTTACTACCGTTGCTTCGTATGACCCATCGTGGGTATCGGTGAGAGATCACTGCACAAGGGGGGAGGAGGCACGTGGCGAGGCCACATTCGCCAAGCGACCGTGTCATCATTACAAGACTCCACACACCCCTAAAGGGTTTTGTACCGCCATCAGGGTGTCACCTCGAAATTTGCGAGAATATTGGACGTATTAAAAAAACCACCCGAAGTCCAAGGTTGCATGGGTTGTTTCCTTGGACCCGGAATGCCGCTAGCGAAGTAGCAAAAGAGGGAGAGGCTACCTGGACATAGCTTCTTCATCACATTACCAGTCTAATCAGTCAGTCACACTTCCTTCGATCAGACTTGAAGGAAGGGACTTGTGATGCGGTTGAATGCCCCGTGACGGGCACGTGGGTTGAAGAAGCTGTGTGGCAACATCCATTGAGCCGGAACAATTCCCTTGTTGTGACACCGAGACCCTCTCGGGAAAGGGAACCCAGAGACCAACTCAGTAGGTATAGCCCCAAAGATGGCTCCAGAAAGACACACCCCCGAGCTCACCTCAGGGGTAAGTCCCCGAGAGCACCTCGGGGAGATGAATGCCTGGGACCCCCGGCCGAGCAACCTCAAGATCACCTCGAGATAGTGGGGCCCAAGGAATGCTCAAGCAGAGGTCCGTTTTCCTTGGATCGGTGGGTTATCATTATCCATCATTACGGAATAATTACGACCCATGAGAAGCGGCCATCAGAGCCTTAATCGTCGCAATGACCCAAATTGAAGAACTGGGGGGACCGTTACCTGGATGATCCATTAACCGATAATCGAGGGGCGTGGCGAAGGTCATGGAGACTCGTGGATGGTTGCCGTAAGTATAAAAGATATTCCAACCCCTCCGGTAAGGGGGTTACGCATTCTTTACTATACATATACTGTCTTGCCTTCTCTCTCTCTTCTCCATCAAGGCACTGACTTGAGCGTCAGAGTGGGCTCCGCCAGACAATCTCCGGTGTGTTCCCCTAACGCTCGTGTTATTCTCGCAGGGTTCGGAGTTCCTCCCCTAACGCCAGCATCCGCGTAAGCTGAACCCTGGTGACTAGCTATCGACGTCGATTCCTTTCGGAACATGGAGATATCTTCAGGGTTGTGCCTACTCGAGTTGGTCTCGGGATTCTCCTTCCCGAGGGGGTCTCGGGCGTCCTGGCAGGAGAGTCGTTCCGATTCGGTAGATCTTGCTACACAGCTTCTTCAGTCCACGTGCCAGCCACGAGGTACTCATCCCCATCAATCATAGTTGAAGCATCTTACTTTTCTTTTCTCCTTTCTTCTTAGCAATCTTGAAGTCTTATTCTTATCAAACTTGTTAATTAGGATTAAAGAATTTCTTCATTTTTCTTACCAGATATGATTCTTCGTCTCCGTTTGAAGATGCGTTTGATTCCGAATCGCTCTAATTTTCTTTTAAAGCGATGTTGTCGTTCGTCGTTCCTATTTTTTTTCATACCTGTACATCTATATTTGTTTAATTCCATAGCAGAAAGAATTTTTCTAAGCTACTTACCTCGAGAATTTTGAAATATAGTAGAAGTCTATTGTTGATACCCATTCTTAGTTCTTGCATTGAGTGCAGATTTGAGCATGTCTCGGTTTGTGATTACTTCTCCGAGGTTGCTGAGGCTAGTGAGGATCTCATTCAACTTCGCATAATTGCGCTACCTTCCAACCCTTTTCTATCCAGAGGTTGTGAGTTGATTTCTAAGCAGATCTTGCGTTGACAATTATTGCTTCTGAGGTTCCTTCATGGAGTTCAAGGATCTTCTTCTAAAAATCTTTAATAGAATAGTAGGCACCAATTCGATTGAATTCTTGTGTGATAGTATGCTTAGCAAGTGAAACTTAGCCTTACCATTGGTTATGGACTCGTCTCATTGCTTTTTTTGTCCATAATTGTTCCTCCATTTCTTAACAATCCTCGTTCCTAAGCATGCACTTCGAAACCATGCATGTTTTATATAGAGCATAATATCAAAGTTTGTTTTAAAAAAGACCTCCATTTTCTTTTTCTATATTGTGAACTCTCCCTCAAACTTAGGTGGATGGATATTTGATCCGGCCATTCCTCCCAATCTAGTTGCTTAGTCGAAGGTTAGTCCTTTTAAGCGGTTTCGAGTTTTGATACCCATTTTTGTGAAGTAGAAGCGGTTTGTGTTAGTAGGAGCCCTAGAGCCAATTATGTGATGATTGACTAAGGACTTTTTGTATCATATTCTATCATTAATAAAAGCATGTTTGGTTATTATACTTACTTTATACTCGTGTCAAATAACTAAGTATAATAATGCCCTTGGGTAGTGAGTTCTTATCTACATCATATCGATTGATTGAATCGATAGTGAGATGATGTAGAGAACACTACACTAAACTATTCCTAGTCAAGCAATAATATTCAAGGACAATATTAATGCATGGAGACTAGCATGTAGGTCAATAGATGACTTGAGCTCACAAGTCATGGATATGTGATATCAAGTTGACACATGGCTATACATTAGAGAATGTGTACTGAATTGACTCACCATGAGAAAGTTTCATAGATTATCATATGAGTGTCATAAACTTTCTCATGTAACTATTAGTATGAATAGTCCTTAGATCTGAAGTCACTACGGTTCCCTACATAAGGAGTTATGTACTTTGGTATTGTCAAACGTCACCCGTAATAGGGTGGACTATAAAGGCGATCACTGGGTATATAATGAATTATACGGAGGGATGTGAGTGATGTAGATGAGATCTATCCCTCCCATATGATAGGAGTGATATCTGTGGGCCCATTAATCCAGTAAGGCTGCTAAAACGCATGGTCATGCTCAAATAAGTCAATATGAGATATTGAGCTCATTTGTTTGAGTGAGTCTACTTGGGGATCAAGAAACACAAAGATTGATCAAGGATGACACAGTCTATGCCTCATTGGTCAATCTAGATATCGAGGATAGAAGGACAAGGTCATACATTATCCTAGTCATGGAGGTTAAGTCGGATCCCGACTTTCTTGTTACTTGGGTAACAATGATGCATTGCTAGATGTCGCTCATTGCTTATGTGTCTAAAGCGGTTTAAACACATTGCCAACGTTACAAGAACCTATTGGGTCACACACTAAGGACACGATGCTTCGGAGATTAATTGATCTTAGTTTGACTAAGATTTGATCTGAATTGGATTGATTGAGTTAGACTCAAGTGAATCCAATTGGATTATGGGATTGAGGTCTAATTTGAGTTAGATTCATTTAGCTTACACTCAACCATATTTGGTTGAGATATTAATTAATTAAAATATTTAATAAATTAATAATAGAGGAGGATGAAAAGATTCTCTTCATTGAATGGAGAGAAGTTGAAGAGCCACATGAGAAGATGTGCTCTTTATTGGCTTTAATGAAGGGAAGCTAAAGGGATAAAAAACTCTTCATATTCATGGGATGAGTATAAAAGAGTTTTCTTGTCATTTGGATGAAATTAAGTCTTTTTCCTTCCCCTCTTCTGTTAGTGATATGAGAGAAGTGTCCTAAGGCAATCGCCTTATGATTGTAATCATTTATTCTAATAAATGAATATTCACTATTTGAGTATACATGTTTGTGTATTTGATTGAGATCTTAAACTCATTTACTAAATGTCCGCAATACAATTCACAGCATGAGAGAATTTGTGATGAATTCACAACTAGTGATTATCTCTACATGTGCAATTGTGAAGTATTAAAATTGTCCCTAGTCGATGAATTGATAAATACGGACACTATCAATTCTGTTGAGACTAACATGGGTTATTCTCTAATCAGCAGATTCTCACTGACTGGTGACATTGAGATGTCCGGAGATAAACATGAATGCTAGTTAAAGGAACTAGTTCATTGGAGTGACTGGCTGTAAAACTTCATATGGTAGTCTACATATAGATATGTCAGTGAAGTTCTTACTGCAGCTTAAGTGCGATGTTCCTTTGACTTGCGGTGTTCAAGTCATCTTGGTCATGGAGACTTATACTTTGACATCTTAAGCAAGCGTCTCCAAGGAGGTGTGGACCCAGGATGATTGGGTATAAGCCGAAGTGTCCGAAGATGTTTGAACAACCTACAAAGGATTCACCACTCCTTGCGAGGCGATGTATACCCGAGGCCTATCGTCGGATTGTTACTCGAAGCCTCTGGACAGAGCATGACATGTTCAGAGTATGAATCTCTTAAATACATGAGAGTAATTAGAATCCGTAGGACAAAAAAACGTTACTTGGGCTAGGTGTGACGTAGTCAGCCTAGTGGGGACTGACACACATAGACCATGTCCTGAATCAAGTGGGTATAAGATGGTGAAGAGAATGGGGCACGATTCATTATAGCTGCTGAAGGGTTTCAGAATTGTTTCTGAGGTCAACCGTTGATCTTTCGATTAATTGGGGATCATGATGTACTACTAGGTGCCACTCATAATCGTTCTATAATTAATTGATTAATTATAGATGGCCAACATAAATCGAAAGCCTATTTAGTCACACGCACTACGAGTATCCGAGGGATTTAAAACGAGTTGAAAATTGGATTTTCCAGTCAAGAGAGATTAAGTTTGGTTGAGCCAAATGATAAGTCGAATCTGAATTTTTCAGAGACGCATCGTAAGCGTAAAATGGCTAAGTCTTTTGAAGACTTAATAGATGAATTAAATAAGTTTAATTCATTGGGGCTTGGCTTGGATGGGTCGGCCAAAGAGGGCCTCCATCCTCTTTGCTTGGCCGACCACAACAAAGGGAGAGAACCAAGTTTTTGGTTCAATTTATAAAATAAACCAAGTGTGGTTTGTTTTATAAAATTATGGATGATATAAATTTTTATACAATAAACCAAGGTTTGGTTTATTTTTCATGGAAATTAAAATTAACCATGAATTGGTTTATTTTATAAAATCAATCATGGATTGATTTACCATGATAAGGAAATTTATTCCATAAGAGAGAAGAGACTTGATTGATTTTTTTCATGAATTAAAATATGATTTTAACCATGATATAAAATCAAACTTGGCATGATGGAATAAGTTATTCCATATTTGAGAGGCTTGATGGTTGAGAGGCCACTATATAAAGGACCCAAGGCAAGACTTGGGTGATAATAGAAGAGGTGAAGGCATAGACACTCTCCCTCTCTTTCTCTCCTTCTCTTCTCCCCTTCTTGCCATGCGCCAACCAGCCCCAAGAAGGAGCACCAGCCGACCGCCCCTACCCTTTCCCTGCCGACCACCACCTGCTGCCGGAGAAGGAAGCTCCGGCCATCTCTTGGCCGGAAGAAGGTGCTGCCGGAATTAGAGTTTGCCGCAAGGATCTTTTTGCCGCAAGCCTCTTCTTTTGCTTCGCCGGAATTTTGATTCCGGCCATCCTTTTGTGGTTAGTCTTCCGACTTCTCTCTTGGTTTTTCTCATCGCGTTCTTGGAGAATCTAGTAGTTCTTGAGAACATGAAACTCGTGGCCTTGCGAAGTCATCCCGAAGATACTCGGCGTGGACGCGAATAGAGGCGGAGCTTCCAAGGGACGCTTACGGTTGGATCTCGTCCCTTCCTTCGAGTTACGCGAGGTAATACGTAAATTAGTTTATGTTTCTGCAAAATTTCAAATATATGATCATGTCTACACAAGATAAAATTGCATGCTTAGATGTGTGGTTAAATGATTTAGAGAAATTATTTATGCTAAACCTTCCGCTGCACGTAATTAATTTTGAAATTACGAACCCGCATCCATGTCAACATGCACCCAGTCCCAACATCTTCCTCCTCTTCTCCCTTTTTGGCCGAAACCCTATTTTGGGGTTCTTGGTGTCTCTACGAACTACCACAAGTTGCTAGCACAACTAAGGTAGTTCTTCTCCAGAGTTGAGAGATTGTGTTCATGTGGATAGAGGCACAGACGCTTGAACGTGCAAGAGATCCAGAGTACCTTGACGAGCGGGATAAACGAAAGGACACCCATCAAAGGTATATCTATAAGATAAGTAGTTGTAGATCAACTTTGTACGAGTTTTCTTTCCATGGATCGCTCGAGGGATCTTGTTTCTGCTGCATTTTTTTTTGTTTATGTGTCGGGAGATCCCTACAGTTTGTAGAGTTAGAGGGGAGGGAAGAATATTGACTTGCAAATTAAAATGATCTTTTCTCTTGCTAAGGATTTAGCAAGGACATACACATATTAAAAATAAACACAACATAAAAGAAAAGCGGCACAAAGAATTATTTTCTTACAACCCTTGGGTTGTTAGTCCAAGACTATGAGAGCACTACGCAAATCTCCTTCTTTAAACACAAGTCAGAGGTGGAGAAACCTTTTATAACAGTGTGTTGTTCTCAATTTGGAGCCTCGACCCTCCTTTTATAGCCTTCGTCTTTGATATGACAATTGTCGAAGTGGGCATAGTCCTAATCCATTTTAACAACAACATTTGTTGATGTGGTCAACCAATCAAAGTCCTGGAATGGATCGGAGCGCTTGGATCCTAAGCACCCAGAAGCGTTGCAGGTGCTTGGATAACTTGTAGAGTTAATCATTTTCTTCTCTAGTTGTCCCCAACTTGATTTCGTTCTTCTCAAGCAGTCTTCCTCTCGGCTTCTCGTCTCTTGGATGTTACTCTTGTACGCTTTCGTAGCTCCTTGTATCTCGGGTGCACCGAGTCCATCGGCAACTTTCTCGTACCATCCTTCTCGCTTGCCTGCGTCTTCTACCATCTCTAATATTTTTTAGCCATCGAGTCCTTGTATGTTCTCCTGAGTCCCTACACATTTAGACATACAGATCAAAAGACAACAAGGTACTAATTTAAAATTATTTGACAACTCATAAAACATAACTAAGGGTCCTAACAAATAGCTTCTACAGAGTATAAACTCTAAAGTGTAAATTCTAAAATCACCTTAAATATGTTGTAATAGCTATTGAGTAATTTTTACATATTATAATAACTACTTAGTAGCTTTTATATATTGTAGCAACTAATGGTAATTGCCATAGTAATATTGGATTAATGGAGAATTTTCAAAATAAAATTATTAAAAGGACGCCCATTTAATTTGTTTTGAAAAAGGATTTCCATTTGAGGTTTCTCTTAATTTGGGATGTGATTTTTTTTCCCCAATATTAATGGCTCCAAATAAGATCTTTTACTAGTTTGGAGCCCAACCAATCAGAAATATATTTAAATAAATATATTGAAATAAATAATAGAATAAATGCATAGATGATTGGATAGTCATTAATAGGAAATTAATCAGCATATATATTGGTTGGAGTGAGGAGACAAATTTATTATGGTGCGTGCTGTGTTGGGTATACTTATGTGCTTAGTGGTGATATTAATTATTATGGTCCGAATACCCATTTTTTCTTAGCTGTCCCTCTCCTCAGCCAACTCTGACAGTATTTAATGGTCTTTCTTAATCAAGTTCCTCGCACTCCAAAATCTTGACTTGGATAATTCGGTAGATTGAAATATCATTTTATGCCCAGTGGTATGAATGATTTTTACCGTTTTATAATGGAAGCGAAATCGATACCTAGTTATGATAATTTCGTATGTTTCATCATATGCGTCATGCGTGATCGAAGAAATCGGAATCGCGACAAAAACAATCAAATCAATACCTTCGGTCAATCGATTAAAAAAAATTTATATAAAAAAGAAAAAATAATAATATTTACAGTGAAAATGAATATTTCAGTAAAAATTTTGGCTGTCATTCGACGGCACATCCAACATCCGATCGCCAATTGGATACTACCTGCGGCATTCGATCGCCGCCCCGAATCAAACTATACCTTGGGAGGATAGTGAACCCGTCAGGATCGCCGGCAACGGTGAACCCGTCGAAATCGACGGTGAATAATGTGAGATCGCAATTGCGGCGATCCCCGACGGGTTCACCGTGCCCCCTAGGGTATAGTTTGGTTCAGGGCGGCGGCCGAAGGCCGCCGGTAGTGTCCGATCAACGATCGGACGTCGGACGTGTCGCCGATTGATGATCAAAATTTTCACTGAGGCATTTACTTTCACTGAGCGTATCATTACTCATAAAAAAGGGGTGGTAGTGGCGAAGGTAATCAGTGAGCGATCAGCAACGACGAGGTGACGGTGAGCAACACTAAGACGACCACTCTCCGAACCAGTATGATTTCAATTTGAGATTATATTGAGCGGCGGCATGACAGAGTCATACTGGAAGCGTCACGGAGATGTCGCAGGACATCTCTGGCACCACCAGAAGCATCGTGGGACCAAGGCGTTCCGGAGGCGCCTCCGACCCCTCTTCGCAAATGGTCGGGGGTATCCTGGATGCCTCCCACCATGCTTCGCATAAGGACCAACGTCTTATATTTTAAAAAATCAAATTTATATTCTGATAAATTTTTTATTATTTTATATTTTTTTACTAGCATACTGTTTAATTGATATTCTAATATTTTTTTACTATTTAAAATATGTATTATTTAAATTAATAATTAATTAATTAATCAATCAATATAAATATTATATATAAAATAATATCTGTGTGTTATTTTATATAATTATAATATATAATATTGTTTGCCATTGATTTGAAATCCATAAATATTAACCTATTTAACTTTTTTTACTTTTAGGATTTTTACTTCTTAAATATTAAAGTTGTAAATGAATCAACCGTTCATGAACAAGCTTGGTATTAGGCTTGTAAATGAATCAACCACGAACGCTTCCCGATTTACCCTGGTGACCGGTGGGAAACTTCCGTGGGGCCGTGCCGGTCATCACAGGTTCAATTTGTCTGCTGCATGGTTCATCATTTTTTTTTATAAGAGCCTATTTATGTTCGTTTAATATACATAACATCAATTAAATAAATAAGTTGAACAGTTCGTTAAACTAAATAAACAAGCTTGAGCATTATGCGTTCATGCTAGTTAATGTTCGTGAATAACATTCATGTTGATAAACATTGTTCGCAAACATGTTCATCGTGAACATGTTCGTGAATAATGTTCACGAACCATGTTTATTAATAAAACTCTTATTAATATACTAAATAAATAATAAAATCAAATAAAATAAATAAGTTTGAATTATCAACTTCAATGATTAATCAAACATGCAAAAGTTTTAAATAATCAAATAAGTTTGAATTGAGAGTTCAATAACATATAAATGAACCATGCTCGGATCAATCTCAAGCCAAGCTTGAATTAAGAGCTCTATAACATTTAAACGAATCAAACTCATAAAAATCAAACCAAACCAAGCCAAGCTTGAACAATCATTTGAAAGGCTTGGTCATTTCAGGTGTTAGTATATAATAAAAAATTATTTATATAAGGGTAGAATTTATCTATGGTAGAATTAGTCTTTTAAATTTATTATTACTTGTCTATTTATATCTCCTTTTCCTATCCTTAAGTTTTATGAATACAATTATCTAGCCGTTATTTATTTTCTTCTTTCTCTTATCTCTCTCTCCTTCTCTTTGCATCATTTTTAGATTATATTTGTATTATTTTTTGGTATCAGAGCACGGTCCTGCCAAACCGAAAAGTTTAAATTTGAAAAGATTTCGATGTCATCGTCAAGATTTGTGATTTTTAAATGTCTGAAGGCCGATTATTATGAGGTTTCTTCAACGTTTTCTATGTCATTGTCGGTTTAAAAAAAATCGACCCATTACATTTGTAGAAGATTTATATTTTCTTAAGTTTTAATCGTTTGGTCGTCCTAAAATTTTGAGGGAACATTCTTCGCACCGAGGGCTACATTTTGAATGGTGGAAATCGGATTTTGAGTTCTTTAAATCCACTTGACAACTAAAAAATATGACTATTGATTTTGTCATCTCCTTGGAAATCTGATAGTCAATCACAACAATGATTATTTAAATTTGGAGCATCCAACATGACAGTAGTAGTTCCTCCTATAGACTCTGGAGGGACTCAATCATCCAATGCTACAATTGTAGCTCCTCCCGAATAGTTTTAAAAGTTTCTTACGTCTCATCCACATGTCATGTTTGCTTCTTCTCATAATGGTTTGCCCTCTAGTGGTACCTCAGGTATACCTTCCACTATCTAGATCCTTGATTCTGGAGCTTCGCATCATATGTCGCCTAATGTCAATTCTTTTGTATATATAAATTCTCCTCCATCTGTATCGGTCATGACTGCATATGGTTCTTACATGCTATTAGCTGATGGTGACTCTATTTCTATATCTAATTTGTCTTTGTCTAATGTATATCATATTCCTAATATTACTTTGAATCTTGTCTCGGTTGGTCAATTATGTGATTCTGGTTTCTCAATTTCTTTTACTTCATCTTCTTGTTATGTACAGGATCCTTAATCTCAGAAGAAGATTGGGATAGATCGTAGACAGGGGGGATTATATGTATTAGAACAACTAAAAGTTTCAGATGTTGCAGCATTCAGTGTTGATTTATCATCCTTTAGGTTAAACTCTGCTTCTTCTGATTTTGATTTGTGGCATTCTTATCTTGGACATATTTCTTCTTCTTGTTTGAAATACTTAGCTTCTAAAGGAAATTTATGAAAATTGCGAACTAATGATATTTCAGATTGTTATGGTTGCAAATTAGTAAAATTCTCTGCCTTACCTTTCTATAAAAGTTTCTCTGTTTCTCTTGCACCGTTTGAATTAGTTCATTCTGATGTATGGGGTCTATCTTCGATCCGTTCACCTGGTGGATCCCGTTACTATGTTTACTTTTGATGATTGCACTCATTACACACGGGTCTATTTTATGAAATATCGTTCTGATTTTATTGGTATCTATCATATGTTTCGTGCCATGGTAAAAATTCAACTTAATACTATTATTAAATGTTTTCGATCTAATTTGGGCGGTGAATATACATCTAATATTTTTTTTCTAAACTACTTGCCTCAGATAGTGCAGTTCATCAAAGTTCTTGTACTAATACTCTTGAACAAAACAATGTTGTTGAAAGAAAATATAGATATTTTATTGAAACTGCACGTTCTATCTTGTTATCTGCAAATGCTCCTAGTGAGACTTGGGAGGAAGGTATTCTTACTGTAGTCCATTCTATCAATAGAATTTTATCTTCTATTACATCTGGTTTGTCTCCTTTTGAAAAATTATATGGTTATGTTCCTGATTATTTTGTCTTAAGAGTTTTTAGATCCACATATTTTGTTTTCCGTCCTCATGTTGAACATATTGAACATGAATGGTTGTTTTTCAAAGTTTCAATTTGAATCTTCAAATTTTCATTTTCAAATCTTATTTTATCATACATTTCTAAAGAAGAAGTTAATTTCTTCTTCAAATATGTATTTTTTGTTTTTAATTTGCATAGGAATTTAGTCATTTTCTTAATTCCAAAATATAACTGATCAAGAGGTAGAAGACATACCTCACTTACCATATCCTTTTGAAGTCGGAAGCTCCCCCTTCATTGATGTTATCTTCTGACGTGACTCCCCCTTCATCTATGCTCTCTTCTTCTTGATGTGTATTTTTTGTTTTTAATTTGCACAGGAATTTAGTCATTTTCTTAATTCCAAAATATAACTGATCAAGAGATAGAAGACATATCTCACTTACCATATCCCTTTTGAAGTCGGAAGCTCTCCCTTCATTGATGTTATCTTCTGACGTGACTCCCCCTTCATCTATGCTCTCTTCTTCTTGATGTGTATTTTTTGTTTTTAATTTGCACAGGAATTTAGTCATTTTCTTAATTTCAAAATATAACTGATCAAGAGGTAGAAGACATATCTCACTTACCATATCCCTTTTGAAGTCGGAAGCTCCCCCTTCATTGATGTTATCTTCTGACATGACTCCCCTTCATCTATGCTCTCTTCTTCTTGATGTGAAGCCATCAGCGCTAGTCTGGTGTATTTCTCGAGATCTGAATCTTCCGATGAAGACTCATCCCAGGTTGCCTTTAAGTTGTGAACTTTTGACTTTGTTGCCCCTTTTCCTTTGTTCTTCAAGTTGGGCAGTTTCCCTTGACATGCCTCTCTTCGTTGTATTGATAACACTTTATCTTTCTCTGAGGGTGTCTTTTAGTCTGCATCTCATTAAACTTAATAGATTTATTTTTATTAAATTTCCTTACCATATATACTATTTCCTCTCCATCAGCTGAAGACACTTCATCATTTTGAGTCTTCCTTCAATGAAGGGCAATGTTGTCCATTTTTCTTGCATTTCCTGTACATCGAGACTCGTGAAGTTCTAAAGTACTAAATAACTTTTCTATAGTACTTACCTCTAAGTTCTAGGAGAAATAATAAGAGTCTAGTATAGACGTCCACTTCGAGGTTCTTGGAAATGTGTTTAAAGCATACCTTTCAGCATCTCAGTTAATTACCGTTTCCTCGAGATTCATGAGTCTGGTTATCAATTCTTTTATCCATGCATGCAGTTGCGCCACCGTCTCTCCTTCCTTCTAGAGGTTGGTGAGTTGGTTCCGAAGAATATCTCGTCGTGTCAGTTTTTCTTCCGAGGTTCCTTTGTGCAACGCTAGGAATTTTTCCCAAAGCTATTTCGCTGATTCGTAGGTCCCTATTCGGTTGACTTCTTATGACGGTAGAACGGTTAGCAGATGAAATTCTGTTTTCCCATTTTCTACGAAGTCCACCTGCTCTTTCTTTGTCAAAAGGCTTTCGTCTTTGGGTTTGTCATTGGCGGTTTTGGGAACTACAAAATCGTTTTTCATTATTAACAATAAATTGAAATATGTTTTGAAAAATATCTGCATCTTGCGTTTTCAATTTGCAAACTCCCCCTCGAACATTGGCGGGTAGGTGATCGGCCCGACCATTTTATAGATTGCTTCAGACGACGGTTAGTCCTTCTGGAGCGTCCTGGCTCTGATACCAATTGACGGTAATCGTTGGTCGGCAAGAGGGGGGTGAATTGCCCCTGAAAATAAAAATTCAAATCTTTTGTTTATTTTTAAACAAAGATGTTAGTTAGATCAAACAAAAATAAATAACATAAAAAATTTAGCAAACTGTAAAGAAAGAGACAATCAAATTTTACTTGGTTTGTAATCGGGGAGGTTGCTAATCCAAGGCGGAATGTGGCTCGATTCTCCTGAATAAAACTCCTTCGTGCGGATAAGCCTCTTGCACATGGAAAGCTCAGAAAAAGAAAGAATAACTACACAGAATTCATTTGCTAATTCTTGAATGAGTGAATTAAAACTGAGCTCTAGGGGTATATTTATAGCCCTGGTCAGACTTATCCGTTTGTTGATGTGGCACTTATAGGGCCGAGTGCTCTTGGGCGCCTGACACGTGGCCTGATAGTTATCTAAAGAGCAATGTTAGCAAACGTCTAAAAATAGTCTCTCGCGCACGTCCTTCGTGCTTCACCAGTATACTCTTTCGCAGCTTCCGCGTTCCTCAGATGCACCGAGCCCGTCGGCTCTCTTCCCCGTGCAATCCTTCTCGTCTACTGCGTCTTATGCTCAACTTTCTCCGCTCCTAAGTTCCTGCACACTTAGACAATGGGATTAAAAACACCAGGATCTAACTTAAATAGGTTGAGCACATCAAAACCAATCTGGGATACTTACAGTTTCAAATTACTTTATAATAATGTGTTATAGAAGATTACTTTCATGAAGTTTCTCTTTATATACTTAATTAGTAAGTTTACTTTGATAAATACATTCTTAATGTTATAAAATGATGATCATTATCTAGAAATGTATATTATTCATAATTTTTTTATAATGCATAGGTAATGGTACCAAAACAACAATCTTATGATCCAGCTTGGAGACACACACGTCGATTAGATAATCAATTCCATTGTCAATGTTTGCATTGTGATATGATTGGACACGACGATGGAGTCACACGCCTAAAACAACATCTTTCTGCGGGTATTCTGATGTTTCTAATTATTCAAAAGTTTCTCAAGAAGTTCGTCATGCAATGAAAGAGGAACTTGATGCAAAAAACCAATAAAGTATAAATAACAATGACAATGTGAACTTGTTGATATCCAAAACTCTAATGAACTAATCTATGATGAATTTGAAGGTCATGGTAAAGTTCTAAATGGCAAAGATTTTTTTAGCAATTCTCAATGCCTCTCGAACTTATTATGATATAAACAAAATATGAGACATAGAAGTGGCCCAGCTGGGGCCAATGAAAGTGGCTCAACTACTGCATCAACATTGGGGCAAGTGTTTGTATTACTTCAACACATAGTGATATTGGTCATTTTTTTCCTTTAATGGGACGAAGATGTGTAGTTGATATTGCTCATGATATTAATCCACTGGTATTCTTAGACCTAGCTAGCAAATAGACTAGGATTGATGATACATATACAAAAGAGAAGAAAAAATCAATCAGTCAAAGTATTGTAAATTTTTTTATTTTAATCATATTTCCCCAAATGCAGGAAACAATACATAATATCGTAGCATAATGTCCAACATCTAAAAATTTGGTCCAGTATTTAACCACTGGCTAAATATGAAATTGTCAGTCCATATTTAGATGAATAAGTGAAGGAGATCAAGACTTGGATCCTATCACACTGGAAGCAATGCAGATTATACGTTAATGTGTGTTGGCTGGACAGACTTACATAGATGATCATTATTAACTTTTTACTATGCTGAATACAAAGGTGATCTTTCATAAATCTATTGATGCAATTATGGACTATCATGATGAACCTTACATATATCGGTTGATGGATAATGTAGTTCAAGAGATATGTTCATAACATATAGTGTAGGTGATTATAGATAATGATACCAACTTTAAGAGGGTTGGAGAGTTATTGAAGCAAAAGTATCAAACATTATTTTGGACACCATGCACAGCACACTGTATCGATTTGATAATGGCGGATATTGGGAAACTCGATCTAGGGAAAAAGGTAGTGAAAAAAGGTCAATCTTTAAGAAAATTTCACAATAATCATTATTGGGTTCATGGATTAATGAGAAAATTTATTGATAGGGAGATTTTGCAATCAGGAGCGATTAGATTTGTCGCTCAGTTTATCATGTTACAATCATTGAATCAGAAAAAAAAATAGATTGAATGTCATGTTCTCTTTTGAGATTGGGAAGTCTCTCAATATTCTAACACGAACGAAAGTAAGGAGGTGCAAAAAAATTATTATATATGTTATATTTTGGGACTATATCACAAATATTATATAGCAGTAGAACCCTTGTACGTTGTTCTACATAAAGTCAATATGGACAAGAAGCCACAAATGGGCAACATTTACCTCCTAATTCATGCAGTAAAAGAGCAAATTAAGAGACGTTTACAATCACAACAACCTAGTATTAAGATAATATATAATCATATAAGATGGGACAACCAAATAGAAAAATATATTCATTTGGCAGGTACGAATTTTTTAATGATAAAGATTTTTTAATATTGTTATTAATAATTATATATATTTAATGATTATATGTTATTATCTCAATCTAGCATATCATTACTACTATAATCTTGGCACAAATGATAATTTATTAGTGACATTCAAAATTGTAATATGAAGACTACAAACAAATAGAGAATCAATTACTAAAACTATTAATGAAAGTCGATTATTTCATGAAGCATATGGTTCTTTTAACGATCCTATTATAGTGTCATGTAGATATAAAATGGATACATGTAAATATATTACAATTATTATTAATTATTATTAACAAATATAAATACTTATTAAATTTTGTTCTTATTATCTTACCGCTCAGTGGTGGTTATATCATGGAGGATTAACTCTAAATTTTAAAAAGATTATAGCATGAATTCTCTCACAGACAACGTCTTCAAGTGGTTGTAAAAGAAATTGGTAAACTTTCTCCCTCATTCATACAAAAATATGAAATTGTCTTTCTTATTGTCACTTGGAGAAGGGACCTACGTTTATTATAATATGTGTCTTCAACTAAGAGCAATAACGGAAGAGAAGGAAGAAGATGAGTCTGGTGATGTAGGCTCAGATTTGTCCAAATTGAGAATGATCCAATGATGGATTGGCGGAGCATGTTAAGGTTGAGAATCTATTACTTGATGAAGCAAGAGACCCACCACGATCATCTCAATTTTTACCCAACAAATTGAAAAAATACAAGCTAGAGGAGATATCGTGAGGAAGAAGATGATGATGAAATTTTTAATCAAGAATTTTGATTTTCTAGATCTCAGTCTAGATGTTCTCAAACATTCGAACCCCAAACTCAACCAAAGTCCATAGATAAAGGCAAAAGAAAGGCAAAGCTCCTGCAATTTTTATTAAAAAGATAGAAAAAGACAATCCAGTCGATGCTTCATAAAAGAAAGAAAAGGCAAAGCTCTTGTAATATCCTGGTTTTACGAGAAGGGGTCAATTGAGAATTAGTGAAAATCCATTCGATGCAACTGATGAACAAGAATATGATAACAGTGATGAAATATCATCACCTTTTGACACTATAGTCTGACGAGAAGTTTGAAATGAGGATAAAAATGTTGATAGTAGTGCAAGTACTCATGGAAGTGATTGTTGGTGCCCTGGTTAGTTTTGATGTGATCAACTAAGTTAAGTTAGGTCCTGTTGGTTTTTAATCCCTCTGTCTAAGTGTATAGGAACTTAAGAGCAGAGGAAGTTGAGCATAAGATGTAGTGGACGAGAAGGATTGCACGGGGAAGTGAGCCGATGGGCTTGGTGCATCTGAGGGGCACGTAAATTGTCGAAGAGTACATCGGTGGAGGGAGAAGGACGTGCGCGACGTCCGAGGGACGAGAAGCCGGAAGGAATGGTGTTCGAGGGGCGAAAGGTTGGAGTCGAGTTCGGGTTAGTTGGCTAGAAATCAACCAACAAGACCGGAAGTCAGGCTGGAGAGTGGTCAGCGGTTGCTGACCAAAAGACCCTCTCTCGGGCGCCCGTATGCATACGAGCGCCTAGGCTCGGGCACCGAGCACTAGGCGCCTGAGCACTCAGGCACCCCTATTCATTCAAGCACCCGAGAGGCTATTTTTAGCCATTTGCGAACGCTATGTTGGTGCCGAAGCACCATATCGAACCTTATTTTGATATTGACAAAGGGTTCAAAGTTAAGTATTATTGGTGATCTGATGAAGTTGTTGAGATTGCAGGAAAGCCCTAGGTAAGCTAGGCAAGAAGTGCTGACCTGCAAGTTTAAGCACGAAGTCTGGTCGGGGATCGAGCAACGAAGACTAGGCGAGTGAAGTTGAGCATGAAGTCCTAGTCGGGGATCGGGCAACGAAGACTTGGCAAGTGAAGCCAAGTAAAATCAACTGTGTTAGCGATCTTGGTTTGTTGTTTATTTTCGTTGCTCTATCTCACTAACTCTTACACTTATTATCGAAGCTTCCGCTGTGCACTTTGATCACTTAGTAATTTAAGTATTTGATCCGAAAGTTTTAACGAAGTGATATTCACCCCCCCCCTATCGCTCATCTCGATCATACAATTGGTATCAGAGCGAGTGGCTCAATCTTGGTGAAACCACCAATTGAGCATTTTTTTCGGATTTTTTCGCCTTTTCTTTCAAATAAAAGGAAACCACCAATTACACCTTTTTAATTTTGAATTCTCATTTTTTCACCATTAGTTAGAATTGATAAAACCATCATTTTTTAAAAATTTGTCATAATTTATTATTATTTTATTATTATTTTGCCTCGAGATTCGTGCAACCCCTTTTGAATTATTTTTTCTGTCTCTCGCACTACTAATCCAAAACCAAGTCATGGTACGTTCTTTGTTGTTTCTTGTGTGCGCGAGGTTTATCTTGAATGGCAAATCAAGAATGGAAAAGTGCTCATCCACCTCTATTCTCTAGCGAGAATTTCAGATCCTGAAAGGGTCTAATGGAATCTCACCTAAAGGCCCATCTGGATTTGTCAATGATAATCCAAACCGAGTTAACATTACCAATAGAAAATGGAGCATTAATTGCTTGGGACAAACTAGACGAACCAACACTGAGAAAAATCGAGATCGATGCCAAGGCAACAGTGATCCTACAATGCGGCCTGACCAAAGAAGAATTGAAGCGGGTTGGATCCTTCAACTGTGGCAAAGAGATTTGGGAGAGGCAAATCAACCTACACGAAGAGACTTCCGACATTGAGGTCTCAGAAGGTGTACTATTCGATTCATCAGAAGACTCAGATGAAGAAGCACAAACTCAACCAAGCCTCCTTGGACTACCGGTTCAAGTTTACTTTACCTAGACCGAGTCTAAGCCTGAATATGAAGAAGAACCGAAACAAAGTAATGAATCAATATCCATCTCTGAAGAAGGTAAACTCACTGTAAGTGGCTATTCTGAATCTGATTTATGTGAATTAATTTCTTATCTACCTCATAAGTTGGCTAAGTCCAACATCCGGATTAAGTCCCTCCAAAAGGAGGTTAAAGCCCTTAAGGAGGAGGCTAACTCGAGTTCCCTGACTGAGACCGTTCAAGAAGGAATCTTAACTCAAGGCCAAAAACTTGTGGAAGAGAATTCCTCTCTAAAAACTCAAGTCAAAGAACTCAGAGTCGGCCTAGAACGGTTTACCTTGGGTTCCAAGAATCATGATATGATTCTTGGAAAACAAAAGGTCATCCTTAACCGATCCAGACTTGGATACAAAACCAACTTGCGATATAGATCATATTTTTCTATTGTGAACCGTAATAGCATCCGAGTCCAAGCATGGGTCCCTAAACATAGCTTGACAAATCAAGCTGGACCAAACCATAATTGGATCCCCAAGGATCAAATTCATTATTTAGATAGACCGTATCGAGGTTTTGTTCCAGGGGAAGTCAATAGAAAGACCATTTCTATTATTAGATAAATATTGCATGTTTTTATAAGTTCTTGTTTACATGTTTGTCTACTTACTGCAAAAATGTCATGCTAAGGATTAGAAATGGTTAGGTAAGAATCTGACTTCATTGAAACTTGCACAAACTAGTATTAGGTTAGGGTAGATGATAGTACGTTAGGGAATCCTGTCTAAAGAGTTATTTGGTCTTTTTAGTCCGGTGGAACTAGCCGAAGCTCCCTCGCCACATCCTCGACTAGTTAGACTAGGGTTCTCAAAAAGTTATTTGAAAATAAAATTTATTTAAAAGGCTTTGTCTAGGAAATGGTCGTTGCTCTGATAACCAAGAAGGCCCCTGTGCCTCGCCAAGACCTGGAAGTCGATTATTGAAATCTATTTTCAACTTACTAGTTGTTAAACTTAAATCTAATACATGGTTCAATCAAATCATAGTGTTTAACATAAATTTAAAAGATAAAATTAATGCATATCACAAATCAGATAAGGATACCCTATTTTGTCACTTAGAAATGAGTGAGATGCGTAGGACCTAAAAGTTTATTCCAACCCAGCCAACCTTATAAACTGAATCAATTTCACCTTTAAGTTATTAAACCTAATTTTTCAAAATTCAAACATAACTTAATTTTTCAAAATTCAAACTTAAATTAATTTCAAAATTCAAACTTAATTTAACTTTTCATATTCAAACATAACTTAATTTTTCAAAATTCAAACATAACTTAATTTTTCAAAATTCAAATTTAATTCAAACATAATTTATTTTTTTTAAATTCTAATTTAACTTTTTAATTAATTTCAAAATCTTTAAAAATCAAATTTAACTTTTCAAACTAAGATCATTGTACTCAAACTTATTCATTAAATGCTTTAGGTTTTTTTTTGTTCACTTACCTGAAAATTATTCAATTTTTGCAAACATTTCTATACAAAGAAATTCTTTTGGACAATCAATTTATTTTTTTTTGAAAAAATAAGTTTTTCAAAAGTCACCTTGGGTTTCACATATATTTTTTTCTGTTTTCACTTAGAAAAATATCTACAGTCGGACTTTGATATTTATATATTTTTTTCGGACTTGAGTATTTTTCAAAATTTCTCTTGTATTTATATCTCTTGTTGTATTTTTCAAAATCATTTTAAACATAGAATTTTTTCTTTGCAGTTCTTTATATTATTTACCTTTTCAAAAGGATAGAGAAAAGAAAATTTTGTTTTTCAAATCGTTAAGTCAAAGTAGTTTTCAAAAAAAATTCCAAAACCTTTTTTTTAAATATTTTAAATTCTTTTTATTTGAATCCAACCCTAAGACTCAGAGGAAGATCTACTTGTGGTCAACAAGTTTATTAGGACTTTGTCAGGTTTAGGGAGAGTTCAAATTAAAAGAAGTATTAGAAGTTTCAAAAATATTATTTTCAAATAGCGCTATCTTTTCAAACACTTTGAAAATATAATATTCTCATTTTTCAAATTTTTTTTAATCTTTTCATCTTCTGAATATCCTGAAAACCTTTGAAAAATTACTTGAGTTTGAAAAATCTCTAAGACACATAGAAAAGTTTTCCTTGTAGTTAATAAGGTTTCCTAAGATTGTATCAGATTGGGAAGGAATCCAAACCAGAAAATTTATTATTTTTCAAAATTTAAATACACATATTAAAAATACTTTATTGAAAAATCTCTAAGACACGTAGGAAAGTTTCTTGTGGTCAACAAGGTTCCTAAGATTGTGTCAGATTTAGGAAAATTTAAATCAATAAAGTACTTAGATTTTTAAATTTTCTTTCTTAAGTACTTAGAATTCCTTATAATATTTTCTGAAAAAGGATACTTAGTTTTTTTTAAAAAAGAAAAATATGCAAACTTTCATTATAAGGGGAAGCATGTTACTTAAGTGTAAATATTTTTCAAAAATACTTCTCTTAGAAAACTCCTTCAAAAGTCTTTCTACTTAGGATTTTTTTTATTTACAAAAAAAAATATCCTTTACTTAAGAAATTTTATTCTCCTTTATCTTGAGGATTAAAAATAAGTGGTTAAAAGTTCTGAACTTAGACTTATTGACTCATGCTTAGACTTGAATCATTAAATGCTTTAAACTCTTTTTTGCTTATCATGCTTGGATTCAATAGGAATATTAACTAGTTCAAATTCTGGTCTTTTGCATTAATTCTGGATTCTTACTTAATCATTTATTATTTAATTATCATTTGCTTTCCAATAAATTAACACTTGATTTTTTTTTTTACTTTTTCAAATTTTCTTATGATTTTGCAGAACTCATAGGCTCTTATACTCAATTTTTTTTACCTTATCCTTAATCAAATTTCTTTTTCAAAATGGGAGATAGTAGAGAAAATTAAATATTCTTTCAAAAATATCTATTGCAAATATTCTTTCACTTTAAACTTAGAATTTCTTTTGCTCAGAAGTTTTTCAAACACTTTTTTAAAAATTATGCTTAGTTTTTTTTCAAAGTGGAAATTGCATGTTTTCAAAAGCTTCAGGGGGAGAATTTCATATTAAGGGGGAGCCTCATGCATTTTCAAAATACTTAAAACAAAAATTTTCAAAATTTCCAATCATAGTATTTTTCAAAAGTTTTGTAATGTGTTTAAAATTAATGTTTCAAACCTATTTTTGGAAAAGTTGTGAAATCCTTTACTTAAAGTTATTTTGGGAAAACTCAAAAATCTCTCTTAGAAATTTTTGTTCACCCATGAATGCTTTTGATATATGTCAAAGGGGAGGAAAAGGTCGAAGTTAAGCGTTTTATAAATTATTCAGAGGGACTATGAGAAATAAAGTGGAAACTTTATGTTATTCAAAATTGCATTAGTTTTAAATTTTATTCTGTTCAAAACTGCAATACTTCATTGGTTTTCAACTTTCTTTCTTCACTGTTATAATTTTTACTTAACTTTGAATTGTATTGCCATAAATCAAAAAGAGAGAGATTGTTGGTGCTAGAAGCACCATATCAAACATTGTTTTGATATTGGCAAAGGATTCAAAGTTAAGTATTATTGGTGATCTAATAAAGTTGTTGAGATTGCAGGAAAGTCCTAGGTAAGCTAGGTAAGAAGTCTTGACTTACTGGGTTGAGCACGAAGTCCTGGTCGGGGATCGAGCAATGAAGACTTGGCGAGTGAAGCCGAGCACAAAGACTTGGTTCGGGGGACCAAGCAGAAGACTTTGTCGAGCGAGGATCATAGACAGGAGTCGAGGTTGAACGTCGTCGAGTTTTGAGTTCTCGGAGGCCGAGCAAAAGTCCAATAGGAGGTTCCGGGTGGTAACAGGTAAACTCTCCTGAGATGAGTAGGTGAGGATGCGTTCCCCGGTGAGGGAACAATAGGCGTCGGTCCGACCTAGAGTTTCGGATGAAACCTGGAAGTCAGGACCAAGAAAACACTGGTTGTGAATCATACATGTGCTTCGTTTATATATTATTGGATGTATGGAACTAACCCATGTTGCAACTGATCGAAAAAGTTGAAGCAGCTTGACTAGGCCGCTTGAATGGGACTCAGGCGCATGGAAGCTGGCAGATGGAGGCTAAGCTGGTTCAACGGTCAGACTGACGAGGCGAGTGCTGAGTGGAGGATCCACGTCAGCACTCAGGCGCTTGAAAGGGAGTTAGGCGCCTGACCAAGATAGAGTTTGACTGCGCAGCAGATAAAATTTATGCCCGATTCGCTACGACTAAGGCACCTGAATGGCCTTTCAGGCACCTGAGTGAGTAGTATAAAAAGGAGTCGAGTGCAGCAGCCCAGAACATAAATTCAATCACTGCGATCACTTTCTTCTTCTGTGTGTTGTGTGACTGAAGTTCAGACAACGCCGAAATGCCGCCCAACTCTCTGAACAAAGACCTGTTCTCACACTTCATGAGTCGGTATTGTTGTTAATTTGTTTAATGCACACATTAACTTGTAACTTATAATGCATCTTTGCGATTTTTAGTGACGCCCAAAGTAAATGATCAAGGATCGTGGGCCTTGCAGTAGGAGCCGGTTAAGACTCCGAAGCAAGTAAAACCAATTGGTGTTAGCGATCTTGGTTTGTTGTTTATTTCCGTTGCTCTATCTCACTAACTCTTACGCTTATTATCGAAGCTTCAACTGTGCACTTTGATCGCTTAGTAATTTAAGTATTAAATCTGAAAGTTTTAACAAAGCGATATTCACCCCCCCCCCTCTATTGCTCATCTCGATCCTACACATTACGCATTGGATAAGTATTAAGCCACGTGTCAGGCCCCAAGAGCACTCACGCCCTATAAGTATCATGTCAGCAAACAGATAACTTTGATCGGGGCTATAAATAGGCCCCTAGAGCTCAGTTTCCAATCATCCATCAACTGCAAACAATTCAGTTATTAGTTTTCTTCTATCTTGTGTTTTAATGTCTGTAAAAGGCTTCTTCGCCAGAAGGAGATATTGATAGTGAGCTTCAGTCATCTTGGATTAGCAACCACCTAGGTTGCAACTAAGTAAATCTCTGCGTTTTAGCCTTTTATTAGTTTAATTAGTTTATATTTGTTTTAACTGATTTTTATAACTAATCTAAATTCTCTGTGAGATCGCACAAAAGATTGATTTTTATTTTACAACGACAATTCAGCCCCCCCTCTTGCCAGTCCACCTCGACCTGACAGTGATGACAGTGGTAATGCATTTGGTGTTAAAAATTATGTTTCCCCTACTCTAGCAATGAAGCCATGGGCATGCGAGACAAATTACACACATGCAACTCAAGGTTATGATCATGGAGCCATAACTATTCAATATCAACGTTGATATAAGGGTGACAAACACAAGAAAGCTCATAGTTATCAAGACATGCGAGAGAGTTTAGCTGAGATTGATTCTCGTCGAAATTTATCATACTCTCAGCCTTCTTATTATAACTCTGATGCATCATATAATTATCCATCATACCTGAACTTGGGGACGTATGTTTATCTTTATCCTGTGCTTGTACCAGTTCTGATTTCAATGGTACTGGTTCAAATCTAACTTCTAGTAATGAATCGAGATACACTGATGGGTATGTTATGAAATCAATATTAATATTGCATGTCATGAGATGATTATTTTATCTGGGCATTTGAGAATTATGGATTTGATCTAAGTATAATGTTGCAAGAACCAATGTTTCTGTCATGGGATGATTAATTATTTTATCTGGGCATTTGAGAATTATGGATTTGATCTAAGTATAATGTTGCAAGAACCAATGTTTCTGTCTGATTCAAGTCACTTCTTTTGGTAACATATTATGATGTATAATTTTAATTCAAGTTATTGATATATCAATTTTCTTTAAAAAATTATATTTATTTATTTTTTAACAGTAATTTCAATAATTGAGAACGTATACAAAATCAATATAAACTTATTTTTAAATTATACCCATAAACATATTTAATCAATAATTATTATATATAAATAAAAATATTGAAATCATATCAATACGACACGATACGATACGATATGATACTGAAACCATATCATTCTGATTTAAAACCAAAATCTCAATACAAATCGAGATTTTAAACATTGTTCAGTACTTTGCCCTTTCATGTAGGGCACATAATTGCTTAATTAGGTGAACTATATATTAAAAGTATTTTTAAATTAATTTTTGAATAAAATTGTAAATTTTTAGGAAAAAACATAAAAATAGTCTTGTAGTTTTTCATAATTGCAAGTTGAATGATAAAGACGAAAAAAGTCTAGGAGGTGAAACTCTTAATAAATGAAATTAATTAGGTCCAAAGATATGCATTCTTAGCACGAGGGACTACGAGATAACTTATACTCTTGAATTTTGAGTAGTCTTTTACCTTGATATTTATTAGACCAAAAAAAAAAGATTTTTTTAAGGTTATAATCAATATTGGCTAGCAAATTCAGAGTTGAGAGTTGAGTCTATCTGAAAGTTGATTGAACACATTCTGCTTACAAGTAATTGCTACCTATTTCAACTTGATTGGATTGAATTGAGTTGAGTCAATTCCGTAGTTGATTGATACAAACAACTTGCTTCTTATTTGATTTGAGTTAATTAGGCAATCAAATGAATCACTATTTTAAAATTAAAACCTACGCTTGAGTGAATCTTATCCACTTAAGTCGATTGACGGACTTGAGTTGACTCGTTGAAATTTAACTCGTTGAAATTTAAGTAAATCGAAAGCATTCTTTTCGTCAATTAGAATCACAATAAACAAGAGATAAATCTGCAATATGATACAAATAAATCTATCTATTGATAAATGTTGAGTCGATAAATGGTTTGAGTCGATTGAAATTAAATAAAATAGTTGATTGAAGTTTATCCAAGGTCATTTCAGACACTAGCTATAAATAGAGGAATAAGAGGAGTCTGTCTAACAATGAAAGAGTTGTCCTTCTATAGCAACTCCTTTGCTCAAACTATTTTTATTTATAATCTTTAATGTTTGTTCAACTTGAGGTTTTACTTTCAAGCTTTGATTTCTTTTACTCAAGCTAATTTGTTTATGCTTTACTACAAAGTTTCTTTGCATCTTATAAGGAGAAATATAGTGATATTTTAAGAGGCGACTCACATTACAAGTGCCTAAGCTATAAAGTATAAACTTGGATTCTATAAGAATATATCATTTGGGCTGGCATTAATGGATTTGTTTTTGCTTATCTCATTTATCTTCATTATTAATCCATTACGTAACTAACTCCGTAATATAAGCTTTATTCGAAGTTATTTTTGAATTTTAGATTTTTGACTATTCATCCTTTATAATCTCTAATCTCTATATATAGAATATAATCAACTTAACAAAACGAATGAATAAATAAACATTTTATTTTAGAACATGTGGTTACATTTATCGCGATACGACTCAAATCGTCTACTGTTTCCACTAGAATCATTGACAACATTGTCACCAATTGAAAGAACTGTCTCCATTATGTTAACTTGTATTAATAAGTGAAACTTTTTGTTAAGGTGAAATTGCCAAAGTGTGGCACGGTGGCAGTGAATGCCTCCCTCCATCCGCAGTTGCCATCTGCGGTGCGGGCGTCAATTAAGCGTAGCCAACCGGGTCATGCCGGGCCCCGGTTTAATTAATTCCCCGCCATGTTAGCTCTGTCCAGCTAACTTTATTTAACTCCTAATCCACCTCCCGAGTCTTTATAAATATCACTAATCAACCATGCTAACTCACTTCAGCTGCTACTACTACAACTGCAACACATCTCCATTACTGTGCGTCAAACGGAAGAGAGAGAGAGAGAGAGAGAGAGAGAGAGAGGATGGAGGCGGTGATGGTGGTGGTTGCGGTGGCGTGCGTTGCGGCCTACGTCGTTTGGTTTTCGAGGCTGGCGGCGCGGCTGAGCGGGCCGAGGGTGTGGCCGGTGGTGGGCAGCCTGCCGGGGCTCATCCAGCACTCCGAGCGCATGCACGAGTGGATCGCCGACAACCTGCGAGCCTGCGGCGGCACGTACCAGACGTGCATCTGCGCGGTGCCGGGACTGGCTCGGCGCCAGGGGCTGGTCACGGTCACGTGCGACCCACGCAACCTGGAGCACGTACTCAAGACGCGCTTCGATAACTACCCCAAGGGCCCCACCTACCACGCCGTCTTCCTCGACCTCCTCGGCGACGGCATCTTCAATTCCGACGGGGACACGTGGCGATTCCAGCGCAAGACGGCGGCGTTGGAGTTCACCACGCGCACCCTTCGCCACGCCATGTCCCGCTGGGTCTCCCGCTCCATCCACAAACGCCTCCTCCCCATGCTCAGGGAAGCGGCCTCCGCCCCTGCGGCCGCCGCCTCCGTCGATCTCCAGGATCTCCTCCTCCGCCTCACCTTCGACAACATCTGCGGCCTCACCTTCGGCAGAGACCCAGAGACGCTCTCCCAGGGCCTCCCGGAGAACGCCTTCGCCACCGCTTTTGATCGCGCCACCGAGGCCACCCTCAACCGCTTCATCCTCCCGGAGTCACTCTGGCGCTTCAAGAAGCGCCTCCGGATCGGCATGGAAGACACCCTCTCCCGCAGCGTCGATCACGTAGATCGCTACCTCTCCGCCGTCATCAAGGCGCGCGAGCTCGAGCTCCGAAACACTGACACGGCCACCGGCCCCGGCGGTCGCCACGTGCACGACGACCTCCTCTCCCGCTTCATGAAGAAGGGAGACTACTCCGACGACTTCCTCCGGCAGGTAGCTCTCAACTTCATCCTCGCCGGGCGGGACACGTCGTCCGTAGCGCTCTCCTGGTTCTTCTGGCTCGTGTCCACCCACCCCGCCGTCGAGCGTCGCATCCTCCTCGAGCTCGCCACCGTCCTCCACGCGTCCCGCGGCCACAACACTGCCGCGTGGCTCGACACTCCTCTCTCCTTCGAGGAGGTCGACGGGCTGGTCTACCTCAAGGCGGCGCTGTCGGAGACGCTCCGTCTGTACCCCTCGGTACCGGAGGACTCAAAACACGTGTTGGCCGACGACGTGCTCCCGGACGGCACATTCGTGCCCGCCGGCTCCTCCGTGACCTACTCCATCTACTCGGTGGGACGGATGAAGTCCATGTGGGGGGAGGACTGCCTCGAGTTCCGCCCGGACAGGTGGTTGTCGGCCGACGGTCAGCGGTTCGAGCCGCAGGACGCCTTCCGTTTCGTGGCGTTCAACGCCGGGCCAAGGATCTGCCTCGGAAAGGACCTCGCCTACCTCCAAATGAAGTCCATCGCCGCCGCCGTGCTGCTACGCCACCACCTGCGCGTCGCCGACGGCCATCGCATCGAGCAGAAGATGTCTCTAACGCTGTTCATGAAGTACGGGCTCAAGGTGACGGTGGAGAACCGCTGTGTGGAGCAAATTGCCGACGAAATCAAAGCGAAGGCGGCTCGGGTGGCCGCCGGCGCGCCCGATCGCCGAAATTGAAGGCGAACTAGAACAATCAATTCAAATCGCGGTGCTAATAATTTTATTATTTAAGGCATGGAGCTACAGCGGGGCAGTAGTACAATGGTCACAGCCAAATTAAAGTTGGTCAAGTAATTTGTATAGATCAGATAAATAAATTGCTTTGGAAATTAATATCATACACGAATTTTTAAACTTAATTAAGCCGATTAACTGGACGATATATACGAAATTAATTGGTCTTCTTTTCGCTGCTATTTATTTTAGATCGCAGAGTTAATGGCCTTGCCATTTCCGGTTGCCAAAGTAGGTGGACAAGGATAATTGGAGTGGGACCACCTGAAATTAATCCGCGGACATCACCCGCAAACAAGCCATACGACGCATACCCTAAAGGGATTATAGGCACGTGCGCGAATTTTCTATGTCAAAATGATCGAGCTCCGATATATTTAGATGCTACATAGTCACTCAAATCTAACGGGTAAGAAAAGATAAAAAAAATTAAAATATTAATTATAATTTTTAATATCATTATTATATTTAATCTCAATTATATTCTTACTTATTTATTACATACTAAATTATATTTTTTTCATATTTATTTTTTATTAAATTATTTTTTATTTATTTATAAAAATCTATTTTGGGTGGCCAGATTCTAGCCACCCAGCTTTACTTTACAATAGATTTATAAACGTTGGATATATATATATATATATATATATATATATATATATATATATATATATATATAAAGCAAAAGGGGATATGATTAAAAGATTTATGTCCAATTTGTGATGTTAAGAGGTGGGATGCATTCTCTAATAATAAGAGTTTAAATCTTACCTAGAACGTATTATCAATTTCTATTAGAAAATTATTGTTGTTGTTGTCGATTGTTACAGGACTTTGCTTCTTCAATTTTGCACTTGTCAGAGAATTGTCGCCGTCGAAGAATTCCATAAATCCTTCAATAAATTAGAGAACAAATCTAAGACGCGTTCTCTCACTTTTCTTAATAAACTATTTGCTTCTATCATGCGATGCACTCGGACTAAGTAAATATTCCTCCAAATACAATAGAATACTTAGTAATGTTGTTTCCAAAGTGCACGCTTGAAAACAATCCCGAATACCTTGGATTTATTCAAACTTGGCAATTGAATGTTTGTATATTGTTAATTGCAGCATAGCAATATATAAACAATACTTTGAAAATTAAGTAATTTTGAGAGGAAAGATTTTTCTTATGAAAATGATGGACTGTTTGTGCAGAATGATATCTTATAGTATTTGAAACATTGTCTAGGAAAGGACATGTCTTTTGAATCGTAATCTTTCATTCAAACATCAAAAGACATCAATACATAGGCATACGATTGAACAGTGAATGAAAAAAAAGAAATAAAGATGTTCCATTGTGAATGAGACTTTAATCTCACATTGGAAGTTTTAAGTAAATGGAAAAAAGAATAAAGAGACTCCATTGCGAATGGGACTTTAGTCCCACATTGGGAGTTTAAAGTGAATGAAAAGAGAGGTAGAGAATAAAGATGCTCCATTGTGAATGAGACTTTAGTCCCACATTGGGAGTTTCAAGGCATATTGATTGGTTTATATTGTTTCACAAGTATGTTAATTGTGAATAAATACATGGTGAAATCTCTCACGTGTGAGTGTGCAAGGGGGTGCAAATCTAGGGTCCCGGATTTGTATTGAACCAAGTAGATTTGTCTGTGAAATTTTTGACCGAGAGCAAAAAAAAAAAAAAACAATTGTCTTTCACAACATTGGGATACTTCTTCAATTCGCATTTTTGACCGAGAGCAAAAAAAAAAAAAAAACAATTGTCTTTCACAACATTGGGATACTTCTTCAATTCGTCATAAACAATCAGTGCTTCGTTGTGTTGTGCCCGTGGTCTTGTGCCCGTGCTTTCAATTAGCTTTCAACCAATGACCTTATTCAATTAACCAGAGTCCAACGTAGACTTTCCTTACTCCTCGGTATTCATATTGGCAACACATGGATAGATCTTGTGCCTTACTGCCCTGATTTTTCATGAATATTTATGTAGTTAGCTAGACCAAACTAGAGATAGCACCATCTCCAATATTTACATAGGTCGATGTTATAAAGAATACTCGCATAACTAAGTATTCCAATGGATTGCCCTTTATAACTTCATTTAAGGTTTAGAGGCTTTTCCTAACCATTCCATTACGTGAACCAAGCAATTTGGAAAGTATCTAAAGTCGAGTTCAGTTTCTACTATTGATGATCAGCAAGTTGACTTTAGTCCCATTTCCTTTGATATTTTCAAAACTAGATCTTACAAAGCTTTTGTCAAAGGGTTAGCTAAGTTAAGACTTGACTTCACATAGTCTATGGTTATGAAATATCAATTAACTATGTTTCAATCAAATATGCATCGATTTTCTATTGTAAATATTGCTTTATGCCCTTGATATTGTAACCTCACTATCACAATGTATAGAAACCGGAGGCATTGGTTTCGCTCACCAAGGAACTTTCATTAAGATGTTCCTCAACCGTTCTGCTTCCTTAGCACAAGAAGCAAGAGCTATAAACTCAGCTACCATTGTGGAATCAATAATACAAGTTTGCTTTTGGAACCCCAAGATATAGCTCCATTTATTCTGAATAACCATTCATTTGTAGATGCATGATCTTCTGAATTAAATATCCAACTAGCATTTGTATATCCTTCTAGAACTTGAGGATATCCAGGATAATATATACCATAATCCATAGTGTGTCTTAAATACTTCAATACTCGATACATTACATTTCAATGCAATTTACTAGGATTGTTGGTATACCTATTCAATTTTCTAACTGCAAATGCAATGTCAAGTCTAATCAATATCATTACATCAGGGAATCATAATCCTGGCATATTCTAGGTGGTTAACTGACCTTCCCGTATTATGATACAGTTTAATACTAGAATCAAAAGGTGTTGCAACTGTATTGCAATCAAAATGGTCAAATGATCAATACTTTTTCAATGTAACGAGATTGTGAAAGAACAAGACCCTCAAAATCCTTATGCCCAAGATCACGTCTGCTTGACCTAAATCTTTCATATCGAAGCAAAATGACAATAATGATTTAATGTCATTTACACTAATCATATTGGTTCCAAAGATCAACATGCTATTCACATAAAGAGAAATAATAACATCTTTATTATTGTTAAACTTACTATCCACACATTTGTCGCATTCATGGATTTTAAATCCATTAGCAACTATCACTTGATCAAAATTTTCATACCATTGTTTAGGAGCCTATTTAAATCCATATAATGACTTAACCAATTTACATACTGTAGCGACACGGCCCCTCTAACCCCATCAGACGGCTCTCTAGGCCATGCCCTACGGTCTTCCCACTCCCGGCAGTGAGTTTTTGTCTTCCCCAGATTCGAACTCTAGACCTCCAGAATAAGTACAAAAGTTCCTTGAATCTGGTAGCCAAGTGAGCGCGTTCTTCGTGGATGAGGTAAAAAATTCGAAATGTAGGTTATATCTTAGGGTTTTCCAATACTCTATTTGACAGTTATACATTGACTCGCTCATCCAAATAAAATCGAATGCAAAAATGATGTATACATACCAAATCGTCGAAAATAATCCTTACGCCTTAAAAATGATAATAAGCTAATCCTTTGCTCTGATACCAATTGAAAATAAGAGCAATACATCGAAACAAATTTAAGAATGTATCATCTACAGGATCCATCTATCATTTTTAATATGGAAAAATTGAAAACTGAATTGATACCATAGCAAACCGAATGCTGAGATGAGTCTAAAGTTAATGTCATTAATTATATCCCTTACTCGTCGCCGGAGCAATTCCTACAATACAGTGGAAGTCTTTTTAAGGGATCGGGCAACAATCAAAGTTCTTCTCAATGGAGAAGAGAGCAGGAAAAGAAAAGCTCTAGATTTTAGCAAGACGCCCAAATTGAATTTAACACGTCGCCAGAGCAATCGCTACAATGCAGCGGAAGTCTTTTTGTAGGGATAAGACAACAACCAGAGTTCTTCTCAATGGAGAAGAGAGGAGGAAAAGAAAAGCTCTAGATTTTAGCAAGACTCCAAAATTGAAATTAATCTTCTCCTTTTATACCCAAAGCTCATTATCCGTCGACAAAACATTAATATTAACAAACCCATTTAACGGATCTATATATTGGATCAACATCCAATAACATAAACCCCTTCATATATCAATCATTAGAACAATTAATTGAGATTTAATTTTTTTAATGACAAAATTGTTGTGTTATTCTTAATCTCATATTAACTCACCAAATGAAGACTTAATCCTTCATTAATGTGTTGCAAAACACCTCAAACGATTTAAAGAGGTTAGGATGTCTAAACATAGGAGTCTTAATCATCCTTATTAATTACCTAATATACCTTATTAATTATCTAAAACAATATCATAAAATACATGAAGTGGTACAGTTTTTCTCAATGCACATGATTTTGAAACTAAGAAATGATTTGCAAACTCAAGCATGAATAATATTCTTAAATATTGAACACAGATTTCCAGCGAGTACAATAGTTCTCACAGAAAATAATTGCATGAAGTTATGCTCCTGACGATCCTCATACATATACCCAAAGCATATTAAACAGATTCCCAATAAAAATTAACAGGAATAGGGTCAAACTGTTGAGTTTGTAAGTCGTAGAGGCACTTGAAGTGCCTATTCCCAGAAATACACCTCATGAACTATATGAACTTATTTCTTCTTTCTCCTCGTCGTTGTTGTCGTCGTCGTCATCTCCCTGAGTGATATGAGAATCTTAGTGTGTCCCTTTGCTAGGCTGGTGGCCACCAAGCAGAACATTCTTAAACCGGCCAACAGGTCTCAGCATCCTGCTCATCTTCTGTTAAAGGCGATTAAAAATTTTAGTTTGTGACAGAAAAAGAAGCTACAGAAATAGATTCATTGATTGGAATTCAGTAACACAGAATCTCCAGCAACTGATATCCCGCATCTGACAAAGAACTTGAGGGAATAATAATAATAATAATAAAGATAGCTAAATTTCTTAAAACATTGTACTGGTATTGTGAAGCCTATCGTGCAAACATGAGAATAGAATGTAACATACTATCGTGTAAACATGAAAATAGACTGTCACATAATTGCATCAGCAATATAACTGACAAGTGCAACCTGCATTGACAAGATCAGAAGTGAACCCATTAGGAGATATTTGTCAAAATATAATGCCACCTGATTGCAACATAGGTTACATTCACATGCTAGAATTAGCTGTGAGTTAGTCCCCAGTGTCATTCTGGTGAACTAGAGAAGAATTGTACCAATAAGGATGTAAGTCAAGGCAGCATGACTGAAGACGTCTTCATGTTCAGTGAAATACAAGACAGGATTGGGAGCAACAGCCAACTCTAAGCACTTTCACATAAATGAGTGAGCTTATTTACTCGAGAGATTGGGAAATGAATAGGTATTAGCGTCCATTATACTAGTAGTACTCCTGCTAACTCCTTAGGCTGCAGCAAGCTCATGCTTGCCTAATGATGAAATAACATTTAAAAGAAATAAAAAACTTTCACAGAGCAATCTAAATATTGATCCAAAATGGTTTTAATTAATTTTAAGGGGAAAAAAATGGTACTAGCTAATCAAAGAAACAACTTAATGATCATTCTTGGACAGAATAATCATGCACGTGTAAGGAATCTTGTATTATCGTATCTTTACCATGTTTTTTCCAACTGAACAATGATATCATTGAGTACTGGTTTGCCATGCTCACCTCAAGGAGACTTGAGTATTAGAAAACATTTCGTATACACGTCATTCAAAATAATGCATCAAAGCCTGAAACAATCTAAAAAAAAGGTTGAACCGCATCTTAGCGGCCCCCTGGCCCAGGCCCCATAGGAATCCAGAGGGAGGCAATCCACGGTTATCACTGGTGTGGTGAGGCGCCTGGGGTCGAGGGATTAATGCCAGCAGACCAGGTTTTATCCCCGTGCGCAACTGGCGACCCTCGAACCTGTGACCCCGAAGCAAATGGTCAGGCGCCTTACCATCCGATCCAGCCCGTGGGGGCACAAGCCTCTACATGTCCTAGATGAAATTTATCCCTCCAATGAGCCATGCACAAGACTATATCAGTAGTTATAACTAACTCTAGTCCGTTTGATCACACTTTATTATTCTTTACACTTTAGTCTTACTTTCCTGTTCATACTTTTGAATTTAATTGATTCAACTTATTTAACTAGGAAATCTAGTGCTCATCTTGGAGCCTACTCACCAAATTTATTTATAAAAGATTAATAGTGAAATAATTATATCCTTTAGTTTCCATGAACTCAATGGGTGCAACTGTCCCCCTTGAGCTCTACCTAGACCTGCCACTACCTCCAAGAATAATTTTGTATTCTCCATAGACTCATGCTATTCTTTCTTTAAGTTTCAGCTTTAAATTAGTCAATCAGAGATATATCGTGAATAAGTTCATTAGGTTCTCTAAGATACCCTTTTGATTTAATCATTTGATCATGCTTGAAAGCATAAATGCATAACATTTAGTATCTCATTTCTTAAAACAAATTAACAAACACAAGTAGAGGTTCAAAAGACTCTTGGTAAGAAACAAGATCCTCAAAATTGAACAATGAACTGAAGCTTAATTTTATCAGCAACCTTGAGGAGTAAGCATCATGAAGTCTTCAAAATATACTACAAGCTCCATGACGAAAACTTTCAGTTGGTGTTTAGGAAGTTTTTTAATAATAAAAAATAGTATCCAATATTGGATTTATTGACTCTTCAGTTATTGACATACAATTTACTATTATAATTATTTGCCTAACAATGGCATGTATCTATTGCAAGTGTTTCAACAGTAAATTGTCCTAAAATCCCTAACACCAAATTAAACTTCCTCTTCAGTCCCTACATAAAAAAAAAAAAATTATTCTCACTACCTTACTTGCAAAATTTTCTTTACTTCAACTCCCTAATGCACTCTGATTTACCCAATTGCCCATTTTTTAGGTACAAAAAATTTAGAATGTGGTATAATTTATCCTAAATTTAACACCATTTAACTAAAATCACCTAATCGATTCAGCCTAAGTCAATTGATTGGTATGAGCTCCGAATCGATTGATCAGGGGAAAAAAACGTGTTTAATTGGATAGAAAACGTACTCGACTATAGTTAAATGATGTTGAATTTAGGGTAATAAAACCTCCTTCTGGACTTTTTTTGTACCCATAAAAAATAATGAGGGCTTCTGTTCCTTCGCGACAAACAGAAAAAAAGATGTGCTTAATTTGATAGTAAATATATTAGATTTTAGTTTAAATATACTAAATTTAGGAAGAATTATACCTCCTTTTGGTCCTTTTATACCTATAAAAAATGAGGACAATTAGGTAAATCAGTATACATTAGGAAGTTGAAAGGGAGTTGAAGCAAAGGAAAGTTTGCATGCGGGGAGTGGAAATAATTTTTTTCTAATGCAAGGACTAAGGAGGAAGTTAATTTGATGTTAGGGAGTTTATGACAATTTACCCTTGTTTTAATATGTCAACACACAATGTTAAAAAAATGATAAACTAGGTAACACCGAACCTGAGACGACCAGCCCGACCCCAACTCACAATGTTAAGACCCATATGAACATGTCATCATGACTGTAATCATAATCAAATTCATTACATTCAATAGAGATAGAGGTTCTAGCTTATTTGTAAGGTCTTCCTCAATGTTCTCATAGTTCTTCCTCTCTTCAACGATAGAGTATCTAGCTTACAAAATTGAGCAATAAACTCTGTAAAAGCAACCCAAACATACATGTAAGGCCATTATAAGTAGGAAGATTTAATTTCAAGACTATCCAATGTCCCTCCAATAATAATGTTGCTTAGATCCATGGTGGCAGCACTATTCATCGTATTTTTCAAAATTCTTCCAGTGCAAGACTAACAATAGAGTATACAATTTTAAAAGCACCTACTTAGATGATGATAATCATCATCATGATAATTACTATAGCAACAATAAGAAGAAGAATACACAATGATGTGCAATATTACAAGACAGAAGAGATGAGTACAAATTTTTTTAAGATGCAAAGGATAATAAATATATTTAAATGATAAAATAATTAAATGGGTCAGTCCGTAGATCATAGTTTGTGTCTCTTCTTGTGACTATTTCAAACCAGGTGACCACATGTTGCGGGTTATTGCTAAGAATGGTGGGGAGTAAGTAGTCTCAATACCACTAGAGCATGTCCAACAAACTTTGTGGGAAATGGAGTGCACAGGTCATGGTTCAAAATATCATTCCATTAGCCAGCCAAATGATAGCGCACAATGGTGATGGTTCAAAATAATCATCCATGTCGATTGCCAGAAGAAAAACTTATCATTTTTAACGTGTCAATATCATTGTGGCTCTGCTAGAGGATTGACACATAGGATGAGTTAAACCGGCTTTACTCCGCTAAGACGAAGCACAACAAAGCCTTCCCAAGGTGGGCCATGAGCCTTGCTCTACAAGGACAAGACCCATCAGAAGCTTCCTCCACAAAGATGAGGTGCAACAAATCTTTCAATAGGTGCGTGAAAGGTCTCAAGGGTTCCAACCAATCAGGTACTCCTCCCGGCCCTTTTCTTCCTTCAAGGCACAATACAAGGACCAACACTAGGACCAACAGCCATTGCCACATCTTTCTCTAACCAAGGAATAAAAGCATCTTGAAACAAGATTTTAAACCTTGACAGTAATTGACTATTGTTCTGGAATTATAGTCCCCTAGCAGCAGCAAGGGCAATACACAAGAAGATCTACAAGGATAATTACGTGGTTATGGAGCTGCACAACAAGGATCAAGGACTACTGCAAATTCACTCAACCACAAGTGAAAAGGATAAAGGAGGAAGGAATGCTAGAGAAAGAAATTTATGGGGTTACCAGCACCAAAAGATATATATAGAGAGAGAGAGAGAGGGGATATAGGACAACACTACCTAGGAGAATGGATTAGAGAGGGTAGTGGAGATTATGATCAACAGGGGTTGGCAAAATGATTATAAATGGTGGGGGGACAGTGTATGTGCAGTAGGCAAGGGTGGAGATCATTAATAGTAATGGAAGCAAGATCTGTGAGGGAGAATAGAAATGAGGGTGTTTGCTAAAGGGTAAAAAGTATAGATGAGGGATAAGGTGTTTACTAAATGCAATTAGGGGAAAGTCTTTCTGCTGTAAATTGATATGACATTGGCAATAGCCTCGCTTCAACCTTCTCAAGCTAAGAGCAGTGGGTGAATGCCATTGCCTAACCAAAGTCGTTGACAAATGGAAGAGGATGCCAACACCACCATGCTCAAGCATCGAGGAAGATGACAACACAATGACTCAGAAGTATTCATGTGGTCAATAGATAATGAAGAAGTGGAAGAGGCAAACATAGGAGGGCTGTAATTGCAAGATAAAGGTGGCAACATGAGCAAAATAGGAAGATAAGGAATATTTTAATATTCCCTCACTTTTCTTTCTAGTATTGGGACAATTGAGTTGGGAAGAAAATGGGCTTATTTAATCTCTGTGCTTCTATATTGTTCTTCACTTTTCTCAAGTAGGCATGATGATGCTTACTACTAGCTTCCCTACTTTCTCTCAGACTTTTCCCCTTTTTTCTTAATTTTCTTCCCTAGTAAATGGGGTATAAAACTTTCTTAATCATATTTGACCAAATATTAAAAATAAATCTATACTTCCCGAACTTATCGTAAGTTATTATTACCAACTCTATCTAGAGCTTATATAAATATATTTTTTTCTTTCTTTATTCACTTTATTTCATCAATAAGAACCTAATTGTAATTAGCATGAATATACATCAGAAGAATTTATACGAACAACTTAATGTAATTTTATTTCAGAATCAGCTATAACTAAGAAAGGGACAGGCAGTATGCATCATTTTAAAAAGAAAATGACTAGCTCACATATAAAATCACCTAGGTGGATCTCAAAAGCAACCACATGTGCCATATACAATTTGCATATGTAGTTTGAGAAGAAAAAAATTATTCAGTTCATTTGAACTTGTTCACCAAAAGGTCTAAGTTACCTTATTTGGTAGCTTAGTAATGTTAACTTGAAACTTGTTTGATAAGTGATAAACATTTTTTATACTAATTTGTGCATGTGACTTGTATATCATATATTTTAAGTTGTTGATTAATATTTGATTGTCATATTATAGAAAGATTGTTGAATTGAGGTTGCTATCTTTAATTGTTTGATGAATTATCAAATTGTGAATCACAAGGGTGAAATAAAAAAATATATCATATATTAAAAAAAACCATTTTATACACAATAATTTTGATAATTAAAAATATATAAAATAACAATATATTTATTTAATAGCATAATATAATAGATGAAATTGATGTTGATTGATAAAAGTACATAAATTCTTAATTCTTTGTTGATGATAATGAACAAATTATTGCTTATTTCATTCTATTAAAAATTGGAATAAAATGAGCAATCGGAAAAATTCTCGTCAAATGTTTTTGAAATAGAAAAAATATTTGTCGTCAAATGGAAGTTAACTTATGCATGATATGACTTCTAAGTGAATATCAATTTTTCTTTTATTATCATTCTAAAATCAATTTAACTAGATTTTTTTCTTGAATATCATTGTTAGGAGTTCACATTTGTTTTTGTCAATTTTTTATATCCACTTGATAAGATTTTTTTTTTTCTACACCATTGTTAACTTTAGTCAACCCCACCTAGTGGAATATTAAATTATATTGAAACTTATTTTCACTTCTATTCCATATGTAAGAATCATATCTGTATATATATGAAGAACATTGTATCATATGATACAATCATGAAACATATAATTTTGATAGATATAAGTATTTTGCATTGTAATAATTGACATTTTTTTTTGTACGTCGAATTATAAACTAAATATGTAGATTACAGTTTCAATACTTTTTTAATTTTTAAATACAAGTATATATTAATTAAAAATTAATTATATTAATATTTAATTATTAAATATGCTCACTATTGATGTTATATTTTGAGATGTTAAATTCATATTACAATATTTTCTTATAAGATAATATCTATTAAATTTTTAGAAAATTATTTTAAAAAATAAGTAATTCTCAAAATTCAAAAATAAATCTACAATTATAAAATTAGTTAAGGTCTTGAATTATTTTTTTAATGTATTTATAAATTTTTAATTTTTAAAATTTCATTTAAAATGTTTAAGAATTATATTTAAAAAAATATATTTATTTTAAATTCACATTCAATTTTCAACATATATTGAAAATTTTAAGTTATTTTATAAAATATTTTATTAATTTTTAAAATTATTTTAAAATTTAAATTAATTATTAATATTTTATAACTATTATTAATAATATATTATGTTTATAACTATTATATATAATTAACAGTTATATAATAATTATTAATTTATTTATAATAAAAAGTTAGATATTTTAAAAAAATAACCTTAAAAAATATTTGTGGCAACAGTCGTGAGTGTCATGACCCCATGAAGGCTAGCGTCAGGTCGCGGCACCCTTTGCGCTCCTACGAAGGTTGTTGCGAGGTCATGACACCCTCCACGACCTTTCAACAACCTTGTGGTCGCGGTTCCCATAGAGCACTAGTGCTCGTCCCATGCCAGAATGACAAATACCATCCGTTTTAAGTGGCACAGGTCGACACTTCAACCATGACATGGGCACGTGTATGCACACAATTGCTTCTATATAGCATGTGTTGTAATGGTATCTACATTATCAACAATACCAAACGACAGTCATATTACCTAATCTACTATTAGACAATATCTAATGAAAATATCATAGTCAAATATTCTCGTGAAATTGGATTCAATAATGGAGACTTGAGAATGAGGCAAACAATAAGCATTGGCACATAGAAATATCTTAGGAGTTTCTACCTCATAAGGTTTTGAGTTTAAAGTTTATATAATAAAATGTATAAGTAACTATAATTTTATTTGAAAATTTACATATAAAATTTATAATATAATCAATTAATCGATTGAAAGCTTGTATTAATTAATTACAGTAGTGATTAGTGAATCACTAATTAATTAATTAATTCAGTATTAATAAATATTTTTATTAATTAATTGATTTTAAGTTGTTTAACAAATACTTTCTTTAATTAATAAATACTGTATTAATTAATTATTGTATTAACTGATTTTAAGATGATTAGAATTATAATCAACATTGTTTACTATGGAATATTACTTTCTTTACTGCAGTTTATCCTCCAAAGTAGTAAAATTATAAGCATGTTTAGCTAATGTATGTGTGAGGTGTGATAGGTTATTTCAGACAACAACAGATTCTAATCCAAATATCAATGACATGCTACAAAATCTGTACTATTCCAATCAAAGGTTGAAACTCTAACAAGGCTCAAAATTTTACACCATGCGCCCTGCATATGCATATCAGCATATGTACAATGTTGTGAGTCAACTACATACCACCTATATACACATTTTAAAACCTTGGCGGTATTTATGGCAACAAAGTAGTTAGTTTTCTTCATAGTGCATTTTCACAATGGAACCAAGCATACCTCATCAGTGATGGTAAACTTCCATTTATCCTGTTGCCATCGTCTCCCAAGAACTATAATGCCAACAACAGCAGCGGCCACAACAACAGACCAAAATGTATTAGCCTCCTTTGCCTGGCGATACACAGATGCTACATGTGCCTTCCACCATGCTTGGGAAGTAAGCTCAGGTCCACCAGATTCATCTTCATTATCTATTTTGTGTTCTTCAAAAGGATCTGTATTCACATCTAAAGATTCACTAGTCTCAATTTTGGTGACACTTCTCTGCATTTCAGAATGACTAGCAACAGAATCAGGATCAGCAAGTATAAACTGCTCCAAGCCGACCAATGTAGACCTTTGGGATCCCTTAACCTCTTCAAATCCCATTTCATGCACAGAAACTTTACTCCCCTCATCAAAAAACTCAACTCCATGTAGGTCATCTTTTGATTCAGTTTGCAAATGATCTATGCCATCATCAGAATCAACCATTTCAGGGCTTCCAATATTTTCCTCTTGGCCACCAGAGATCTCATTTGTATCTGGTTGTATTGGGAGATTCTCATGTTCACTGGGTGGAAAAACAAAGTGACCAGACATGAATAATGCAGCAGTAGATGACTCGTGTTTACTTATGCTCTCGCTTTCCATCGCTTTACTTTCATCAGAAGGGTCAACCTCCTGTGGACCAGGTGCAGCAGCATAAGCAGATGCTGTGAGGGATACAACTTCCCAGTCAGCTCCACGTGAAGTACCCTCTCCTACCTTCTCATCATCCGCCATTCCAAAACCAAATATTCACTTGAAATTCTGAAAAATATTATTTGAGTTGAAGGCAGTTGATAGAATATCCCAAATGAAATCAGACAGAGTACCACAGTGAGAAAAACATTACAATAAGGTCAAGATGAAAATGAGGTTTAATTGCTAAACCTATTCAAATGAAGCTAAACAGAGAATGAAAAACAACATGAAGAAACACTTTGTGATATGATCAAAATCAAAATGAGATTTTGATTGTTAATCATGCACCGACGATAGAAAACCAAATACGAAGTAAGCAACCGTTTATCTTCCTTTCAATTTGGTTTCTTTACATAAAAGGATTTAATTTGATTCCTCGATAGTAAATTGGGCAATCATGATCCAAAATCTGAAGATGAATTTTTTTTCCTGAAATACAAAACCTCGTAATTAATGATACGTACGGATCTCCAAATCACGTTTACTTCGTCTTTGGAACATACAATTATTCCCATGGCAGCAACACAAATGGCAACACATAAGAAAAACCTAATTCCCTAACTACTCTAGATCCCAAAATCCAATCTTAAAGCGTCGTCAATGAAACATCCACAAAGAAAATGAATCGAAAAACCAGATCCAACCCACACGAGCTTCGAGATATAAATCGAGAAACGCAAAAGGAGATATATATACCTTGAAAAAAGGAGATCGTCGGGAAGCAAAATATGAGGGAAGCAACGAGATGGAGAAAAAGGGAGAGATTGGCGTTGTGAGAGTTACCGAGACGCAGAAGAAAGGAAAGGATTGGGCCAAACCAAAGCCGCTTCAGCCGGTGACGTCTGTGCGATAACCTCTTCAACAAGCCTCTGACTCGCGTGATAGTTTCTATTAAGTTCGGGATCAATTCTAAATATGAGGGTTGGAATGAAATTTTCCATACGATCCGACAGGAGTTTCCATCGGCTAAATTAGATAGGCAGATAATATGATCATTTTTATTGAATAATAGAAATGAATAATTTTTTTTTGAAATTATAAATAATTTAAAACATTTATAAAATTATTTAATAGAGGGGTTTTTTTATATATGCATATATTTTCATTAAAAATAATAAATCTATGCTTTGTTTATATTATATTATTTAATCTATTTAATCTGATCTGATCTATTTAATGTGATCTTACATATTGATCATCAGCTACTTAACGTATTATTTTGCATTTCTAGTTGACGTTTTCAATTTTTTCGTACGTTTAATTTCGTATTTATATCATCTTAGTAAGGATTCATTTTAATCTTTACTTCAAATCAATTCTAATTAATAACATATAGACATCCTAGTCTATCTCATTTTGTAGGTACTCCGAAATCGACTAAGCTTGGAGAATACCGCATTATGGAACACGGTTTGGTTGTGTCATCTGACATGGTCGGGCCGTGCTCACTATGGAAGCTCATTTGGAAGTGGCTGGCACAGCCGGTCATGCTATTTGGCACAACTGTGACATAGGTCAGTTTAATGGGGTCATATAAAAGCTTCAACTTAGATCTAGAGCAGGGGACCGATCCATTAGAGTCATCTTCTTCCTCCTTTATCTCCGCCTTCATTCTTGTTCTCCATCAAAGCCCTCGTCCCGATTGGGAGAGGCACTTCCATCCATCTCTGCCCTCATCCCGATTGTGTTGTATATGAAAATGGAGGAGTTATTTTGAATATCTTAAATCATGATTTAAATAGTCTAAATACTCTCTCAATAACGTTACTTAAGGAGGCATGACAAAGATTGAATAACTCCTTTTCATTTTTTGGGTGACAATCTTGACGGAGATGATAATGGACACCTCGAAATGGAACCAAAAATTGATGTCGATTTGGATATCCACCATCGCTAAAAAATATTTACCTATCAAACCATGTTCGTGGAATCAAACAACCAAATATAAATAATATATGTAATTTTGAAAAAAATACAAAAAATTAAATAAGTATGTAACATATAGAACAAAATATATATATATACCATGTAGAACTTTAAGCGCGTTATTTCTTTATAAAGCATCTGTCAAAAATATTTGAATCATGGGCAGATCTCTCTCACCCACTAAGCACATATATGAATTATAAATCAAAGTTATAAGCTGCCAAAATATTTTGAGAAATCATTCCATGATGATTATGGTAGCTATTAGTATCACGTCAAAGCACCATTGCTAGAAAATGACGGGGCGGGATCCTCTGGTCTCAAAATTCCTAGTCTATTCTTGGTCCACACTAAAATTGCGGCCGGATCGTGATTGTGATCCGGCCGTAATTTGTTTCGATCCCCTCTAGGGTTCACCGTGCCCCTCAAGTTATAGTTTGGGTTCGGGCGGGTGGCCGGAGACCAACCGACGGCCTAAATCCTAAATCCGGATTTAAGATTTAGGGTTTAGGGTTTTAGATTTAGGACTTAGGCCGTCGGGTGGCTTCCGGCCACCCGCCCGAACCCAAACTATAACCTGAGGGGCACGGTGAACCCTAGAGGGGATCGAAACAAATTGCGGCCGGATCGTAATTACGATCCGACCGTAAATTTAATGTGGATCAGGGATAAACCAGAGATTTTGGGACCAGAGGATCCCACCCCGAAAATGACTACCATCAATAGCTCCATTAATGCAATCCTGTAACAACGAAAAAATAATAACAATAATAGTAGCAATAGTAATAATAAAAATAATAGAAGAATTTCATTACTTACTTTAAAGTAAGGAAAAAATCTTGTACTCTCCCTTATTCTCTCGGGCACTACATATTGAGGGTTGACTATCATATCTACTATAATGCTATTTAATGCTTTCAATACCTTGTAGAAGTTTTGGCTAGTATTGTAGTGTGATCGATCAAATGTTTTATAAATGGTAATTTATCAAAGGACGTATCTAAAAATCAGAAATTATCAAAGGGCGTACCATGATTTCTATTTTACCAAAGGGTGTAGGCCTTTATGTGAACTTCCTCTTATACCCCTCCTTCTAATTATTGTCTTTCTCTTTCTCTCTCTCAGCAAGAAATTTTGAGACGTCTGCACATGTTTTTTCAGACTTTTATTTTAAAATAATATATTATGAAATCGGCGCTAAAAACGTAAGGTAAAAATTAAAAAAATATTTCAATTAAAATAAACATCCAACGTGATTTAAAAATATAAATAAATAATTTTTATATTTGAATAATAGAAATTAATATATTAAATAATATTTAATAAATATATTAATATATTAAAAAAAATTCAAAAAAACGCCTGCAGAAATAAAAAAAAGCGTAAAAAAATTTCAAAAAAAAACGTCTACAGAAATTAAAAAAAATGTGGGCCTGAAATCCACTGATGGACCTCCCATATCTGGATTTCTGAAAACTCCATATAAATAGAGAGGGTAGAGGTAGGAGATGATGTTTTAGGTGTTCAAACATCTATATATTAGATATCACCAATCTAATAAGAGTAGTTTAGAAATATCAGTGAGTTTTGACCAAAATTCACTGATGGACCTCCCATATCTGGATTTCTGAAAACTCCATATGAATAGAGAGGTTAGAGGTAGGAGATGATGTTTTAGGTGTCTAAACATCTATATATTAGATATCACTAATCAAATAGGAATAGTTTAGAAATATCAGTGGATTTTGACCAAAACCCACTGATGGACCTCCCATATCTGAATTTCTGAAAACTCCATATGAATAGAGAGGGTAAAGGTAGGAGATGATGTTTTAAGTGTTCAAACATCTATATATTAGATATCACCAATCAAATAGGAGTAGTTTAGAAATATCAGTGGGTTTTGACCAAAACCCACTGATGGACCTCCCATATCTGGATTTCTAAAAACTCCATATGAATAGAGAGGGTAGAGGTAGAAGATGATGTTTTAGGTGTCCAAACATATATATATTATATATCACCAATCAAATAGGAGTAGTTTAGAAATATCAGTGGGTTCACTACAAGAAAAAAAGGCCTATTGTGACATTTACGTTATGACACTTATTAATAAATGTCATTATAAACTAATTATAATGACACTTACTAAAATAAATTAATTTTATAAATTAAACATCTGATTAAGTCTTCTACGATGACATATTTATAATTGTCTTTATAAACCTAAATTTTTTCTCTTTAAAACAGATAATTTATTTTCTTTTTAATTTGTTTAATTAAATTTTTTCACCCGAACAAATACTCCAACTTAACCGCGCCATCGAGCAAATAGCCAAATACCACCGCGAACCCTAAATCACCCGCTCCCTTCCTTCCCGCCGCCGCGATCCTCCAGCCTCGGCCTCCACCAGCGCAGTCTGCCCTGCTCGACCCTCCTCCCCACTAGCGCCTGCCCCGCCGCCTATCCCGCCGAGGTTATTATTCTTTCCTCTTCAACCGTCTCATGATATAAGCCCTAGGTTGCAAGGTTGTTGTGCACTCTGTTTCTTTTAAAGATTTACCAGTGATTTCTTGTTGATTTCTGTGATTTCAGGTGGTAAAGAGGTTGTAATTTTAACCAAGCACAACTCATTTTCTAGCGGTAAACCAGGTTGTTCAACCACGAAACCACTGTTCTCCGCTACACAACCATCTTGCTTCGATACGTTCTTGATTTTGTTTCGGTTTGAAGGAAGTTTTAAGGTCGATTCTAGTCCATTTTCCTCTCTTCTCTCTGCTTTCCTTGACTCGATACGTTATTGTTTTGTTTTCTTTGTTATTTATGTGTGTACTGGCACGTACAAGTGAAAATTTTGCTGGCATGTTTTCTTTGGTGCTTATCCAATCTCATCTATGTGTAGCATAATTTCACTGAATGTAACAATGCATACACCAGCCATATTAAGATGAACACATAAACTGCAAAACCCTTGGACAACATTCAAACTTCAGTGTTGGGATTATCTAGACTACATCATCAAAGACTACATTGGATGCATTTTATTGCCTTATTTTTAATGTATTTGTTTAATCCAGTTAGTATTATTAAAAATAAAATAAAATTTCCTATCATGAATAACTTAATTGAGATGGCAATATGGCATTTTAATGTTTATTATCTGATGATATCGTAGATTAAAATCTGTAGATGTTTACTTACACCTCTTTTAAGTTACGAAGCTTTTTCTTGATAATTCAGTTTCAACATAATATTATCGAAATCCGAATAGGATGGTTTTCACTATGTGGAATAGAAAGACAAGAAAAGGCACATACTGGTTGCTGTTATGGTTTGGCAATAATGGCATAGTGATTGCACTTATGTTGCATGTCTAAATTTTCTAGTCATATATTGATTGCTGCTAACATAAGGAAAAAAAAGGTAATCTCATGATATTTGTATTCTGCTCCTTTATGTAAGTTAATCAAAGCCGACAAATAAGGACTTCACGGAGTAGGTGCATGAAAACAAAATACTTTTCTTTTCTCACTGCAGTATTGATTTTTCTAGTACGCTAATTCCTTGTATCATCTTTTGTTCTTGCAGATATGTTGGCTGAGCTTCAAGAGCATGTTGAATCTATTGATGTGGCAAATGGTTAGTGCTATTGTCCTTTTTTTTCTTCTAAAATGTTCTGTCTTGTTTTCAGTTGTACAGATTCATTTGTATTGGTTAAGTTCAGTTATGTCAAAACTCTGAAGCATAACTAAATATCTATGTGTGAGTCATCAACGAATGGTAGTTGCTTGCAGTTTTTAAGCCTATTCATCCATTGTATGGTGTGAAATATTTTATTAATCAAATATTTTCTAGTGGAACATTCAAATATTTTATCAATCATCAATACACGTTTGTAATGCACAGTTTGAAATATACAAATTTTATGGGTTTTAAGTATATTTTCTCTGTGTTATTATCTGGTTGAATTGACCCAGTTAGCTCACATTTGGCTTCATCACTGGTTCTTATAGTTAGTCTATGAACTTCTTCCTTTGGTACCAATGAATTCTTTGTTGAAGATTGTTGCTACAACTCTGTGCATCTCCTATTTTAAATTTCTAATGAGGAAAAGTAAATCGTCGTTTGCAAATTGAGCTAATCTTCTTGGTTTTCATGATTTGGAGTTGACTCTGATTAGGCAATACTAGTTGGACTTGGTTTATCGAACATGATGATTGATAAAAAATAGTCCATAGAAATTCTTTATTGTAGTTAAATGAAAGATCAATTATTTTTTTTTAATTTATCGATTAGGATGGTTGATAAACTTTGTTCAAATTTAAATAACTTGCAGTTTGATTTTTGTTTTGTTGCAACTTATGTGGAATTCAGACGATCGAAGAGTTTAGTTTCTGACTTCCATAATTTTATGGATAAAAGAATTATCAATTTGGCATGCATGCAATGGAGTTTTGAAACTCATCACCGATATGCTTTGTTTTTGTCACTGCAGCCAAAATGTCAAGTTCAGTTATGATTATGCAAGTTTTCTAGGGAAGAGGCCCTCAATGGAAGATTTTTTCGAGGCAAGAACGGATGTTGTCAATGGAGAAATTGTTGGTCTTTTTGGGGTCTTTGATGGTACAAACTCTTGCATCGAAATTGCCTTGGTGATTTAACTTTAAATGATACCAAAAGAATGGCTAGTTTATATTTATATCTACTAATGGCGTACAACTAATGCTTTTCATTGATCAGCGCACTAACTATTTTTTCTTCATTGTGGGTCTCCGGTGAGCAATTTTTATACTTATCAGGTCATGGTGGTGCTCGAGCGGCAGAGTATGTAAAACAAAATCTTTTCAACAATTTGATTCAACACGCAAAGTTTTTCATTGGCACCAAAGCAGCTATAGGTCTGGTTCTCTTTTCAACGATGTGATATCACAATAATTTCATATGCTATGTTATCTGTTGTTGGTATTGACTTTGTTATTTGGCAGCCGATACATACACATGGACAGACTCTGAATTTCTTAAATCATCCGAGAGTAGTCAGAATCGTGATGCTGGCTCAACTGCATCTACTGCTGCCCTTGTTGGTGATCGCTTGATGGTTGCTAATGTTGGGGACTCTAGGGCTGTTATATGTAGGGGAGGGAAAGGTATATCTCTCTTTCTTAAAGTCCATATTATAAGAACCTTCTTATGTTTTTGAGGTTGTAAAATGATTTTCTCGACTAGAGACTTATCCAGTTAATAAGAAACAGGAATTGGAAATTCAGTGTAGTATCTATGATATTGCATGCTGGATTAATGGAATTTGTTCATTAAGTTCTTTTTCTTTTAACTGAACACATGGTACTACTTTTACTTGTTTGGAATAAATATCTCAAATAGATGTATAAGGATTTTTTAAAGATACCTTAAATATAAGAAAACCTTGAGAACAGGTGTACCATGTTTATGTTCTAGATCTCAATGATAACTACATTTTAAGTTTTGCATGTTGACACAACTTTAAAGCTTTGTTTATATGTTATTTTGTTATCTATTCTTCTCTAGGTTCATTTCTGAACATATTTATCCTGGTGTGTGCAGGCTCATTAAATTGAATTAATATATGTCTAGTATAATAAGATTATGAGCTCGCCTCTACTATACCAAAGAGTTAACTTTGCTTGTGAAAAAAATCTAGATCTAGATTATATATATATTTTTTCTTTATTATATACTTCTTTAATTTTATTTCATTTACACAAACTAATTAATATATGATTTTTTTTTAGGTGACAAGAATATTAGATTTTGTTTAAGATGTGATGGTTGAAGATTGAAGATGCAGCAAAATGTGGAAGTTTGGTTATGTTTTGCTTCAGGAGAGATTTAATTTTTTGATAGTTCTTAAATTAAATACATTGGGTACATTTGTAATTGTGATTAGTGCATAGATATTTTTTGAGATAACCAATTTGACAGTCTTGTATTGTAAAAAAATTGACAATTATTGATTAACACTTTAATTTCAATATAAAAATTTTATTTGTGTTTATGTTAATTAGTTATATGCGTAAAATTTATATCATGAAAATATTGAAAATGAGTGAGATATTTATTAATATATGATATTTTTTTATGTTACAATAGAATACCAAATCATGTAGATAAAAATATCATTGTAAAATTCATATGAAAACATTTCAAAATGTCATAATAAATAGCTATTAATGATAATTTTAAATGTCCTTATAGATTAATATAGTAATCATTTATATGTGTCACTATAAATTACATAACGTGACATTTTAAATTAACTTTATAAACTATCATTAGTGACATTTTTTATTATGATTATAAATAAAATTTAAGACATTTATAATTGTCTTGATAAATAATTTTAAAGGACATATAAATTTGTCATCATTACTATAATAAAATGACATGTATAAATGTCATTATAAATCTTATAGTGACACTATTTTTTGTCACTATAACAATTATTCATGCTATTAGTGTTGTCACTATTTTTATTTTATAGTGACATTAAGAATTATCATAAATGATAAGACTTTAGACGACATCACTATAGAGGACATTTTAACTTAATGTCACTATATCAAAAATGTCAGTATAATTAATATATGATGACACTTTTCAATGTCATTAAATGCATTTTTTCTTATAGTGGTTTTGACCAAAACCCACTGATGGACATCACATCTATGTTCAAGCCCTGCGTTTTAATCTGAAATTAAGTGTTTTGAAAGGTTTTTTTATATATTAATATATTTTTAAAATAGAAAAAAAATTTGAGTCCATGCCGAGCCTGAATCAATAGATTTCAGGCCCGCGTTTTTTTTTATTTCTGCAGACATTTTTTTTTTGAAATTTTTTTACGCTTTTTTTTATTTCTACAGACGTTTTTTTTAATTTTTTTATATATTAATATATTTATTAAATATTATTTAATATATTAATTTCTATTAATCAAATATAAAAATTATTTATTTATATTTTTAAATCACGTTGGATGAGCTATTTTTAACTGAAATATTTTTTTAATTTTTACCTTACGTTTTTAGCGTCGATTTCATAATATATTATTTTAAAATAAAAGTCTGAAAAAGCATGTGCAGACGTCTCAAAATTTATTACTGAGAGAGTGAAAGAGAAAGACAGTAGTTAGAAGGAGGGGTATAATAGGAAGTTCACATAAAGGCCTACGCCCTTTGGTAAAATAGAAATCATGGTACGCCCTTTGGTAATTTTCGATTTTTAAGTATGCCCTTTGATAAATTGTCGTTTTATAAATGAAAGAGTATTGAGTATTGTGATCAACAACGAGTAAAAACAAGGTAATCATTTCTTCAATACAAATGTATCTTGTATTTTGCAATGGTCTTTTTTTTCTCTAAGGATGTTGCACAATTTTAAAAATACACCAGGGTGCATTTTATAAATTTATTGAAAGTGTATTGGATCCTCTTTTAATATTTTATGAATATAACACTACTACAAAAAACAGGATTCCCGACGGAATTTATCGACGGAATTCCGTCGGTAAATGAGTCTACCGATGGAATACCGACGGAATTATCCTCGTCGGAGTAAAATCCGTCGGTAATGAATTTTCGACGGAATTTTAGTACTGTCGGGAAAATTTCCGACGGAAATAAAATTCCGTCGGAAAGATTTTTCGACGGAAATTAATTTCTGCATTTTTGACCGTATCCTTATCACGGTAGTTTATATTTCTGCATTTTCTATGATTACACGGACACTTTAACTTATCACCATCCATACATTCAAGATGACTCTTAGCAAAATTCATAAATTGTTCAAGATCAGTAATAAACTCATCTCTGATAAATCCATTGTCTAATCAGTTGTACATTCAAGCCTTGTTCATATACATTATTGCCTATCAGAATAAAATTAAACTAAATTCATTAAGATATACCTAAATTATTCTAATAAAAGCAAATATCATGGTGTTCAGTGAGATATAGCTAAATTATTAATTCTAAATGATATCTCTTACAATAAGTTCTAAAATAACATGCTAAATTAACAAAATAATTAAATCATATAATAACTAAAAATACCTGATTATTAAAGACTAAAATAATAAGTAATTGCTAAATTAACAAACTTCTAACATAACAAAAAACATAAGAAGGAATTATACCTGAAAATTAAATGCAAGTCGAAGAATAGCAGCAAAAGCAATAACCTAAGAAAAAATAAATTATAGTTAAAACGTTGGTGCAAGCGGTGAGACAACTCATTGGAATAGGCACGGGAAGATCAACTCATTCAAAAGTTGATGGGTTAGGGTTGGAACCCTAATTGAGCAACAAACCTTGAATTTCATTGTTAAATCTTGACCGTGCAAATTAACTTGAACTAGGACTCGTAAACGATAGCTTCTGACTCAACCCCGGATACCCTAGCCAAGGTGCGCAGCCAACTCTGGCTGGCCGGACACGGTCGCTGCCAGCGCAGGCCGGGCGTGGCCAGCACTGGGAGGTCGCGGCTAGCACTAGGCGGCCGCGGCCAGCGCCGGCCGAGGCCAGCGATGGCCGGACACGGGCGAGGCCAGCGATGGCCGGACACGGGCGTGGCCAGCGCTGGCCGGACACGGGCGAGGCCAGCGTTGGCCGGGCACGGGCGCGAACAGCGCTGGGTCGCCGCCGCCAGCACGGGCCAAGGTTGTTGAAAATCGAAAATTTCAAAGGGCTTAGTGGTAATGTTTCAAACCTGCTAGGTTTAATTGCAAAATGGCAAAACAAATATAAAAAAAAAATCCCTAAAGCCCTAAAAGCTGCACGCCTCATTCAGTTTTTCTCCCCAACACACGCCGTTTCTTTTCCCTTTGCTCGACGCCGACGTTGCTGCAACCCTAGCCCCCTGCCGCCGCAGCAGTTCGCAAGCGAGCGAGCGCCGCCATCGCCCTCCAACTTTCCCCTCCTTGTTCTTCTTCTTCCCTTCCCTTCTCTTCGGCGCACACGGAGTCGACGCCGCCGAGCCCTAATCACTCTATCGAGCCTTAGTTCTTTCGCCTCCCAATTCGATCCGAGCAAGGGATTGGCTGCCGGCGACACATCCTAGGTAAGTGTTTTTCTTCAATTAGGCGTTTCTGCAAGGTTTTTAGATGATTTCGTTTAGATCTCTGGATGTTCTGTCTTCTCCACCGTGAGTCCTTTGGTTTTGATTTTGATTCACTGCCGCAACCTAAGTTGGTATAATCAGAACACTAAGTTTGTATAATTTGTTTAAATTGCTAGTTAGGCCATAACCTTCAAATTTCCTAAACCGTAGGCATTTTCGGTTGGTCAGAAATTATCTATAACGGTTGAACGTCATGATTCAGAATTTGCAATTATAGAGAAATATGCTGATCATTTATCGTTGTATTAGAATGTCTTACCTTTCGTTTGTACTCTCTTGCCCGTGCCTCTGCATGTAAGTTAACTCAGATATGTTAAATTAGGATTGTTGCTAAAAAAAAAAAAAAATAGAATCGGTGTAATTTAACTCTGATATGTTAAATTACAAGGAGCAAGTTCCTTTATGCTTGCCAAAAATAGAAGATTTAGGTGTTTAGGTTTCGATTTGGTCAACTGGATGTAGTAACGAAGATTTATTTCAAATTATTATTTAATCGCAGATTAGCTAATTATATAATTGTATTATTAGTTAAACACTATGCCTTTAATACAGGTCCTTGAGTTAGACTCGCACGGTTGATCGTGGGAAATTTATTTCGGTCACGTTCTACAATTAAAAGGCGGGTATTTCTTTTTTGTACTCGAGTAGTTCTTTTACCTTAAAGCATGGCTAGTTATGTCTTATAGATTGCTTGACCTTGTTCTTTGTCGTTATTTATAAATCGCCGTTGAGACTTATTCTTCGTTGATCTTTGAGTATTCCTAAATTCGTATCTGTACAGTCCTCGATTGGTTTTCTGTTCTGTAAAGTACCGCTTGTACGCGAGTACTTAGAAGTCCATTAAACACAGATAGGTTTATTTGGCATTAGAAATACCCTACCTAGTAGTGTAGGTGCATAATCGTTGGATTTCGGTTTCGGGTTGGTTGTATCGATGCATGTTTTACTTGTGGGATTTTTATTGCATCGTTGATTCTCCGGTTATTCGTGCATCGTATATCATGCACCATACTTGCACATTGCATACTAACGACTGTTGGCTTACATTTGGTTAAGTCGTCGTTAGTCATATTGTTGCTCGAGTCGCTCAACCACCTGATGTCATGGTAGTGGTTAGAGTGCGAGTGTTTGTCCTGTCATGCCAGACAGTGACACCCTCACAGTTGTTTTTAGAGGGATGAGTTGTTGGTGGCTCACCCTCACCGTTGTTTATTTTTGAGGGATATTGTGTGATAGCTCCCCCCGATGTACCGTGGGTTCGGAGTGTTGATTTTCCAGCATCCTGTCCACTCAACCACGCCTCATGTGGTATTATTATTGATGTTAGTTATTGATGTTGTTGATGGAGTGGTACAGTTGTCACAGCCCTACCCACTCGGTCACACAGATGGGATGTGTTGACGGCTTGACTGGCGTCAGGGGTGACACATGTCATTGCATCATGTGCATACGTACTTCTTTTATGCATTTGTTTGTGTATGATGCACTTATATGAGCTATGATTGTTGCATATGTATGACATGCATGTCTATCTTGATATTATTATTGTTGAGTTGTTCCATACCTGCTTAGTCGTTATTCGGATTTTATACCATGTCGTATTATATTGATTATGCATGATTAGGTAAATCTGATATTTCTTGTGGACTGTACCTTTTGATTCTCTACTTCGTTATCTTATTTATGCCATGCTTATTTGTCTACTCATATACCCGCAGAGTCCGCCCGGACTCACCACCCCTGCTTCCCTTTTTGTTGTTTCAGATAGCAGGTAGTGGTATTGCTTGGAGCCAGGAGATGATCCAGTTGCCAGTCCCTCAGTCCCACCGTGTCGGTTCGGTTTAGCGGTTTCTATTTCGGTATTGTGTTAGTTTTCCGCATTTCATTTGTTTAACAGTGGTCGGACTGGTTTTACTATTATTATTTCAGAGACTTCTGAGTTCTCGTTAGATTGTGACTTTCTTCTATGTTTAAGGTGGCTGAGCCACCCATATTATTTTGTTTCAATATAAACTGCGTGGGTGTGTTTTATATTTATTATTGTGATGCCAGCCGCTTGTGGCTGAGCTATATTGCTGAGATATATGTATAATTGCCTCATATTGTCCGCCGTACAGGGGAGATGCTGCCCGATTTTCGAGGAAGCATGTGCCTCTGGGGGCGTGACAATTTTTGGTATCAGAGCCAAGTTTTGCGATGTTTTGGTGTCTGTGGGTTTACGGAGTTGTTTTACGAGGTCAATCTGTATGTTACAGATTTTGGTTATTTTTGCGGAGTCTTCTTCTTGATTTGACGAAGTTGATTTCGACGTCTATCGGTATTTTACGGATTTGATTGTATTTCCGCGAAGTCATTAACTTGACATAGTTCGGTATGGTTGTGTTGGGACTTGGCGGTGGACTTCTCCAGGCGACAGGAGGTATATCTCTTTGGAATTCTCTTAATTTCCGATATTCATTATCTGGTATAGAGTCGATTAGATATTTCCTAATTTAATGGTATATCTGTTTGATACCGATGACAAGTCGAAAGGCAAGGGCCTAAACCGACAATCATTTATGGGAGGTTAAGAATCAACTCCAGTAATAATTTTGTTGTTTAGATCGAATTGTATATCAAGTTCTACTTGAATATCTTTAGGGTACTGTGTTGTTGTTATTCTTTGGTATAGTGTTACTGAAGACTGTAGTAGAATGTTGTTTCTTAAGTTGTCATGATAAGATGTTTCACTCATTTGTTTAGCGACCTCTTGACACTTGGATAAGGACATTGGGGAATTTGTGGTTTGATATTTAGTGTAAGTACCTACGGGATACCTCATATATGCTAGTGACTAAACATACACATATTTCATTTTGGCGTTAGTCAAATTAAATGATTAGTCAAGATGGTAATTACATATTTTAATGTATTCTAAAATCTTAATTCATTCAACCTAAGAATACATAGGCTTATTTAAGAAGATAAACAAGCTAGTGGAAGTTTAGTAAGTTGAAATCAAATAGCAAATTGAAACATATTGATTTGGTGCTTAACCAATGTTGTTACTGTGTTAGCATGGTGAAATGCTATTGAACCCAAGCCTTAGGAAAAGCTTGTCTCAACTGATTAATGACTCATCCTTCAATAGATATTCATTCTGCAACTCGAGATATTGTTGCTTATAATTTGAGGTCTTCTACTAGCCTAATAAATTCTGCAACTCGAGATCTTTTATTTATCCTAATGCATGTTGCATTTCAGCTCTTCCGATTTTTGTTCTTCTTGTTCTTCTATTCTAAATACTAAATAGAGATCCTATCGATTTGGATTTGTGCATCCTTTCCCTCCTGTTAAACACTGGTCAAGCAACACTTTGAATGTGTGCACACGGGTTCTCTTGTTAAACACAATCCAACATGGGTTTTATACAACCAGCACCTATTTGTTTCTCAGCTATAAAACAATTGTATTTCATATTTGCAATTTTGGTGATCCCCACAAAACTTTCAACAAATTTTCTAGAATTCAACTTGTTTCTCGTTTTGTATTATGCCAGGAACTACCTTGTTGAACCAATTTGCTGGATTTACCATCTTGATCCATTAACATGATAGTCAACATTATTCAGTAGCATTATTCTTCATGAAATATATTAAAATGCAAATTTTGATTTAATCTCATCAAATTGTTTTAAAAGGTTTAACAATTAGTTTCATCATGATTCTTTCTGGAATATATATAAATCAACCATCTATAATTGTCACAAACCTCTTAGATTAGATGGTTAATGCATTTACGTTCCTTGCAAGAGGTGGAAATTTCCTTGGACTGACATGAACATGTGCTTCAATCTTTAAGTACTTCACTATCGTGGCTAAATGTCCAAGAAATGTTGTTTTAGTTCAGCTTCATGGCATTTTCCCTTCCTGCCATCAATGACATCTTGCTGGCTTGTCCAGCATTTCATCTAGAGTTTTCAGGAAGCAATACATAATAAAACAGTGGCAATAGTTGTTTCATATTACTGATACTCAAAAAGAGGTTCATTCAGGTTATCAGATACTGATGTTTCTGCATTCTCATCTCTTTCTTCATCTACACCAGCATCTCTTATCCGTCTTCTAATAGCTTTAGCTGACCATGAGTAGGATCGAGTCTAAGTCAATTCGCATAGCTGACAAAAATTTATTTTCCTCTTCTCACAATTTCTGTCGCCTCTGTTGTTAAATAATCTCTACCTCTTCTTCAAGTTACATCATTCTCTTATAAAACAAAAAGATTTCTCCGACTTGAAATAATTAACTAAGCATCTCTTCTAGAAAGGTCATTGGCACAATTTAGTGATCTGTGACAATTTTAGTTCTCTCGATTGTTCAATCCTTCAGCCACAAAGGGAGAACACTGTTCTTAGCATGCAAGATAAATCCCAGCCATGTTAAAATCATTTTTTTTTTAAAATTTTTTTTTGCCTATTAACTTCCGTATAAAAGAACAAGTTTGTGGAACACAAAGGAACCGAAGGATTCCTGACAGTACCGGTTCAGTGTACGCGCTTGAAGGATTGCTTTAAGAATGATTGCTACATTTATTGTATTGTTATGTTGTTCGAATTAAAAATTACAGAGGAGCAACCAACCAGACTGATAAGCAATCTCTTATATGCTCAACTTGACAGAAATATGAATGCCTAAATTATTTTTATCAGAATTATTTTTAAAAAAAAAATTTGAACTACAATGACATAGCTCATCGGTGAAGTTATTGTTCTAGCAGTTCAACAAGTTAATGAACTACATCAGAGGGAACACCTCTCTTGAGAAGAAGATTTGTGATGACCTTACAAGGTCATTTGTGTGTTCGCAAGTTTGAAGTAGCAAGTGGCTTAGACACTGTAGATGACCAGTAATTTAAAATTTGTACATATCCATGTCACTAAAATTCGATACCAATGTATCTAGCATGTTTCGATTTGATTCTGCCTAAATGACTATTTGGAACTAGGGGTAACTATATTTGAGTTTGGGAATGGACCGAAATATGATGATTAGATCAGGAGATCAGCTTTGCCCAGCATATTAGTCATCAGTTTACCAACCTCAGCAGATGGTCGAAGCTACAAGTTATCAGACTTAGCGGACGGTGGAAGCTCCAGCACCTCAGAATATGCAGCTAGCAGCAATTCAGATGATTCAGCCACTATCTCTTCAGACGATGCCACCATGAGTTCCAGAGATGGACCAGGTTTACACTGTCACCAGAGAGAAGACATCGCAGGTCGATGGAACGAATTTCCGGGATATTAAAGAGCTATAGGCTATCTACGTGTAGGTCACTGCTTGTAACTGGGTAGCTACTGTTAGAGAGATGTTGGACGGTTACTAATGTGGTAGATAAACATTTGACTCTGGATCATGGTTGAGGTTAACCATGAGAGATACAGACCCTTAGAGTTCTTTTGTGAGCGATCAGTATCACCTACGAAAGGGGTGAAGAGGTTCGATCTCAGAGGAAAACCAGCTTCGCGCTATATTGGACCGTGTCAGATTCTGGAGTGGATTCTGGAGTAGAGTGGAGCAGAAGTTGCCCGTCTAGCTTAGTTGGTAGAGTGCAAGATCCAACACATGTGTTATCGGAGGTGCCGGTCACACTTCAGCCTGACGCGACTTATGAGGAGGTGCCTATGCGGATTCTGGACCGCAAAGAGCATCGATTGAGGAATAAGACAGTTCGATTGGTTAAAGTTGGTTGGCAGCACCACTCTGATAAGGAAGCTACTTGGGAGCTCGAGGATACGATCAGAGCTCGCTACCCTCATCTGTTTACTTGAGGTGCGTAATGTTAGTCTTCATTTCGTATTTATATTATAGTTGAGGTGTTGATACCTGTGGTGGTTGGTTAGTATTTGTTTGGTTTGATTGTTAAATTTGGGGACCAAATTTTTATTAGTGGGGGAGAATGTTGAAAACCGAAAATTTCAAAGGGCTTAGTGGTAATGTTTCAAACCTGCTAGGTTTAATTGCAAAATGGCAAAACAAATATAAAAAAAAAATCCCTAAAGCCCTAAAAGCTGCACGCCTCATTCAGTTTTTCTCCCCAACACACGCCGTTTCTTTTCCCTTTGCTCGACGCCGACGTTGCTGCAACCCTAGCCCCCTGCCGCCGCAGCAGTTCGCAAGCGAGCGAGCGCCGCCATCGCCCTCCAACTTTCCCCTCCTTGTTCTTCTTCTTCCCTTCCCTTCTCTTCGGCGCACACGGAGTCGACGCCGCCGAGCCCTAATCACTCTATCGAGCCTTAGTTCTTTCGCCTCCCAATTCGATCCGAGCAAGGGATTGGCTGCCGGCGACACATCCTAGGTAAGTGTTTTTCTTCAATTAGGCGTTTCTGCAAGGTTTTTAGATGATTTCGTTTAGATCTCTGGATGTTCTGTCTTCTCCACCGTGAGTCCTTTGGTTTTGATTTTGATTCACTGCCGCAACCTAAGTTGGTATAATCAGAACACTAAGTTTGTATAATTTGTTTAAATTGCTAGTTAGGCCATAACCTTCAAATTTCCTAAACCGTAGGCATTTTCGGTTGGTCAGAAATTATCTATAACGGTTGAACGTCATGATTCAGAATTTGCAATTATAGAGAAATATGCTGATCATTTATCGTTGTATTAGAATGTCTTACCTTTCGTTTGTACTCTCTTGCCCGTGCCTCTGCATGTAAGTTAACTCAGATATGTTAAATTAGGATTGTTGCTAAAAAAAAAAAAAAAAATAGAATCGGTGTAATTTAACTCTGATATGTTAAATTACAAGGAGCAAGTTCCTTTATGCTTGCCAAAAATAGAAGATTTAGGTGTTTAGGTTTCGATTTGGTCAACTGGATGTAGTAACGAAGATTTATTTCAAATTATTATTTAATCGCAGATTAGCTAATTATATAATTGTATTATTAGTTAAACACTATGCCTTTAATACAGGTCCTTGAGTTAGACTCGCACGGTTGATCGTGGGAAATTTATTTCGGTCACGTTCTACAATTAAAAGGCGGGTATTTCTCCTTTGTACTCGAGTAGTTCTTTTACCTTAAAGCATGGCTAGTTATGTCTTATAGATTGCTTGACCTTGTTCTTTGTCGTTATTTATAAATCGCCGTTGAGACTTATTCTTCGTTGATCTTTGAGTATTCCTAAATTCGTATCTGTACAGTCCTCGATTGGTTTTCTGTTCTGTAAAGTACCGCTTGTACGCGAGTACTTAGAAGTCCATTAAACACAGATAGGTTTATTTGGCATTAGAAATACCCTACCTAGTAGTGTAGGTGCATAATCGTTGGATTTCGGTTTCGGGTTGGTTGTATCGATGCATGTTTTACTTGTGGGATTTTTATTGCATCGTTGATTCTCCGGTTATTCGTGCATCGTATATCATGCACCATACTTGCACATTGCATACTAACGACTGTTGGCTTACATTTGGTTAAGTCGTCGTTAGTCATATTGTTGCTCGAGTCGCTCAACCACCTGATGTCATGGTAGTGGTTAGAGTGCGAGTGTTTGTCCTGTCATGCCAGACAGTGACACCCTCACAGTTGTTTTTAGAGGGATGAGTTGTTGGTGGCTCACCCTCACCGTTGTTTATTTTTGAGGGATATTGTGTGATAGCTCCCCCCGATGTACCGTGGGTTCGGAGTGTTGATTTTCCAGCATCCTGTCCACTCAACCACGCCTCATGTGGTATTATTATTGATGTTAGTTATTGATGTTGTTGATGGAGTGGTACAGTTGTCACAGCCCTACCCACTCGGTCACACAGATGGGATGTGTTGACGGCTTGACTGGCGTCAGGGGTGACACATGTCATTGCATCATGTGCATACGTACTTCTTTTATGCATTTGTTTGTGTATGATGCACTTATATGAGCTATGATTGTTGCATATGTATGACATGCATGTCTATCTTGATATTATTATTGTTGAGTTGTTCCATACCTGCTTAGTCGTTATTCGGATTTTATACCATGTCGTATTATATTGATTATGCATGATTAGGTAAATCTGATATTTCTTGTGGACTGTACCTTTTGATTCTCTACTTCGTTATCTTATTTATGCCATGCTTATTTGTCTACTCATATACCCGCAGAGTCCGCCCGGACTCACCACCCCTGCTTCCCTTTTTGTTGTTTCAGATAGCAGGTAGTGGTATTGCTTGGAGCCAGGAGATGATCCAGTTGCCAGTCCCTCAGTCCCACCGTGTCGGTTCGGTTTAGCGGTTTCTATTTCGGTATTGTGTTAGTTTTCCGCATTTCATTTGTTTAACAGTGGTCGGACTGGTTTTACTATTATTATTTCAGAGACTTCTGAGTTCTCGTTAGATTGTGACTTTCTTCTATGTTTAAGGTGGCTGAGCCACCCATATTATTTTGTTTCAATATAAACTGCGTGGGTGTGTTTTATATTTATTATTGTGATGCCAGCCGCTTGTGGCTGAGCTATATTGCTGAGATATATGTATAATTGCCTCATATTGTCCGCCGTACAGGGGAGATGTTGCCCGATTTTCGAGGAAGCATGTGCCTCTGGGGGCGTGACAAAGGTAATATCGGGCCGGCCGCGGCCAGATCTAGCCGGACAGTCGTGCCCGCGCGAGGCCTGCGGCCAGATCTGGCCAGACGCGGCGACAATCGTGCCACACGGCCGGAGAAAGCATAAAAAAATACGGACTTTACCGAGAACAGAATAGCGCGAGCGAGCGAGGGAGGAGCCGGAGTTGGCGACGGCGCGGAGCAGAGATCGGGCGAGAGCAAAGAAAAGATCGGATCGGGCGAGAGCAGAGAAGAGATCGGGCGAGAGCAGAGAAAGATCGGGCGAGGGCGAGAGCAGAGAAGAGAGAGATCGGGCGAGAGCTTGCGCGAGTGGGGGGAAGCGAAAGCGTAGTGTGCCCTAATATAAGGATTTCCGACGGAATTCATTTTCCGTCGGAAATTTCCGACGGAAATAGAATTCCGTCGGGAATCAGTTATTCCACGTGGTATTTCCCGACGAAAAGATACTTTCCGTCGAAAATTTCCGACGGATAATATTTTTCCGTCGGAAATTTCCGACGGAAAATATTATCCGTCGGAAATTTCCGACGGGATATATTTTCCGTCGGAAATTTCGTCGGTAATAAATGAATTTCTTGTAGTGTAATTATTTCCTTTGAAAGTTATTGGTCGTCTACTTAAGGGACAATAGATATGTTCACTACACATATAAGCTATATTATCAATCAACATTCCCTCATGATGGCCTTGGGACGGGTGCGGCGGGGGCGAGCGATTTCGCCTTTTGTCTATATTATCAATCAACACATATAGGATCCTATAAAATTCTGCCAACAAACACCTAACTGTTTCCTTTAATTCTTCTTCCAATACCTCTTCTTCCATTTGTTCTACTTCATGTATGTTAATGTTTGACATTTAAATGAACTACCTGATATCAAATAAGAAATTAAAATAAAAAAAACTCTAATTATTTATGAAAATCTTTCCACTTCTAACCAAAATAAGATATAATTGATAATCAACTTGAAACTTGTAAATTTATAAATACTCTGATCCAAGAAATCGTTGCTAGTTCAATTACTAGGAAACAATTCAAAATGATATGATAGAATTTTAACATAATAAAAATCATTACTAATCATGCCCCAAAAATTTACTCATTCATTCAATTTATAGTGTATCCATCCTAAACGCTCTTCAATGGTCATTTTCAAGATATCGATATTCTTTGATCGGGTATTAAGCAAATCAAGTACTTTGTATCGAGTATGATGATTCAAGTTTGGGACCTCCTTGATAGCATCCCGACATCCTTCACCTGTATTCCCTATCGATTTTATTTTAGAAGTCATATTCTCAAGAGTGCGAGAGAATCTATAGATAACATTTGCATTAGTATTCTTGAATATACTTGATTTTCCTTCAAGCTCGGTCTTATCTCGTTTTCTAGTGTTGGAGGAACTTTCGAACTTATTGGTTGAGATGGTAATGGTGGAGCAGACTCCTCGAAAAATGAAGGCTCATATGAAAATTTTTGTCTATCACTTTGCACGAATTCACCAGTATTGTGATCAAATACCTAATCATCTAACAAATTAGTACTTAAATTTTCTTCCACCTCTAATGTCCTTGCATCAGTGTTATCTCCTAGTCCCATCAAGTATTCTCCTATAGAAGCTCCATTTCCAACTGTAATTCTCATATCCTTATAATTCTCGAAAGTATCTGTTCAATAATGTTCTGATGGAAATAATCCCTTGTATGGCTTGGCGGTTTCCTAAGCAACCACGGGGTCAAACATGAGTGATCTTTCTATATCTACGGATTTAAAATTTAATCTGAATAGAGACCCGTCTCCCAAACGACCGTCTCGTCGTCGTGTCAATTAATCTAAGTCACAACTTAGTCAAAACAAAAGTTAAGACCTTGTAACTTTCCGGATTAATCAACCGCGGAAAAGACGACGAATGGATCGTCGATTTACGTGTTTGTAATCGGGGTCCATGACATAAATTAATTGACATACTAATTAACAAATAATTAATCCATGGTAATTAATTAAACACATGCAATGACAAACATAATCAAAGCAAGAATTAACAAAATGAAGACGGAGCTAGGGAGAGTTATACCTCGTCGTATACCTCGCAGTCTTCTACCTTATGACCCTCCCCTCCTGGACGTCGTGTGGGCGACGAGCTACCAAGACGCGGAGTCACCAAGGCACATGATTAATCCTTTCTCTTCTTCCTTTCTTTGCGCCAACACCAAACCCTAGGGTTAGGGTTTAGCTACTGCCGGCAACCCTTCAAGGAAGAAGGAGATGGAGTGAAGAAGAAGATCCCTTCTCCCTCACACACAACCCAGCCGAAACCCTACCTCTTCCAAGCTCACCGCCGGCCAATCACCAAGTGGAGATCACCGCCGACCACCTTGGAAAAGCTCTCCCTTCTTCTTCTTCTTCACCTTGCGCTCGAGATGAGTGTCCGCCGGCTGCCCTGAGAAGATGTCTCCCTTCCTTTCTTCACCTTGCACCGCCGCCCACCCGAAGGGATGAACCACCGCCGACCACCTTGAAAGAAACTCCCCTTCTTCTTCTTTTGTGCCACCGACTAAGCAAGGATGAGCTACCCTCACCGGCGACCTGAAAAGAAGATGCTCTCACCCTCTTTGTGCTTGTCATAGCCGCCGACCACCTTGGAAGAAGAAGATGACTTCTTCTTCTCCTTTTGTCGCCGACCAAGCACAGGTGAGAGGGTCACCGCCGGTTCTTCTTCTTCCTCGCGAGCTCGCTCCGGCCAAAGGGAGATGATGGTGAGTCTCTGCCCTTTCTTGCCCAAGCCCTAGGAAGAAGATGGAGAGATGAGAGGATAAGAAGTCTCTCTTCTCCTCTTCTACCGCCGGCGGCCTTGGAGCCCTAGGAGAGAGATGGAAGGGAGAGAAGAGAAGGAGGGTTAATTGGATGATTAATTCATTAATTAATTGTGGATTAATTATTAGTCTTGTATCATGACTCCTATGAGGTATTTATAGGGCTAAGGTAGGGACCATGAGGAGGAGTTGGTTCTTGGCCCGCTAATGGACCCAAACCCGATCCATTAATGGAGATCCATTCCATTAAAGGATCCCATTGAACTTCCTCACCAACACCATATTTTCATATGGGCTCCACCTATTATGAGTTGTCCATCTCCCCGTATTTAAGATATCGAATGTCCGATAATTAATTTAAATTACTGACAATTAAATTAATTATCCTCTTGATCCTTGATTAGTACCACTCAACTTTTTCATCATGTCGGACCATAGTCCACTTGCAAGATTTGACATGACGATCCTTTTGAGCTCATCAAGGGGCATCATCATCCTGACTCACCAGGATACGGATTCCGTCAATAATCAATAACACCATATAATTAATATTATTTCCCAATTTACCGGGCCTATTGATTTAACAAAATAAATTTCACCCATTGGTAAGTCAAAGAAATAATAATTAATTATACGTGCCCGTTATTATTTTGGGATTAAGAGATCATACTCCATAATATATATCCGAGGTCTAATCCAATTTATGAAGTCAGTACAAAATTGGATGACATCTCTTTTGGTCCTACTCAATGCACACAAAGCGCACTAGTGTAATTCTATGGTTAAGACAAACCACACCTAATTACACTACAACCATCCCGATGATTTGCCCAATTCCATCTCGGTTGTGAGTCTTTTTCTTATACTTCTGCAAGGAACTTGATAACATGATCTTCTGTGCGTCACCACGCACCATGTTATCTACAATGCAAAGTATGAGGCCCCTACGGGCTGGATCGGATGGTAAGGCGCCTGACCGATTTGGTCGAGGTCACAGGTTCGAGGGTCGCCAGTTGCCCACGGGGATAAAACTCTGGTCTGCTGGCATTAATTCCCTCAACCCCAGGCGCCTCACCACACCAGTGATAACCGTGATTTGTCTCCCTCTGGAAACCTATGGGGCCGGAACCAGGTGGCGGTTCCACCTTTTTGGTACAATGCAAAGTATGAGACGTTTTGTGCATATACTAATATAAATATGCACCGTGTGATTTTACGATTCTCTTTAAAATGTAGATGTATTTTAACCAAAAGTAAGACTTTTAGTATACATCCTAACATGCGCATGTTTCGGGTGAGACTGCAAAAAATGAAAAATAGCAAGCGTTAAAACTAGTTATAATTCTAATCATAAATGTAAATTTAATTATTTTAAATAGAAAATACTAACCTTGAAATAAACCTCCCATATTTCTTAAGAGCCGTGAATTTCTTCGTCTCAGGATCCCATCTAAAATTAGAGTTATGACGCGTAAACTTACAATAGTTATTGCATCTCTGTTTGAGCCACTTTAAACAACTTTGATATTGTGTGAAAGTCTTTTCGATTGCAATTTTTTTGTTTAGAGTTGGCAGTATTTTTGTTTCTGTAATTTTTTTGCTTAAGACTCCACTTCTATCAGGTCATTCTTGTATGACAGCTTCAACCATTAGTTTTGCCCCCGAGTCTATGGTGTAGCGGAAGGATGATTAGTCGTTATTTCAGGTATCTGCGATTCGATCTCTAGCTACGGTATATTTGTAAGAATTTTTCCTTCAAATAGGGCGCGAACACTAGGACACTGGGCTTCTGGACCGCCCATCGCGAACGCTTCCCGATTTACCCTAACAGCCAATGGGAAACTTCCGTAGGGCCATGTCAATCGTCCCGAGATTAGAAAAACCTCATTAATCATTTTTTTCAATCATGAGTTTTAATAATTCGTTACTCTCTTTCGTTGTCCATACATGCTTGCGAAACTGCCATTGGCAATATCATTTAAATAAACATAAGATAGAAATTAAATAGATAAACATACCTGAGAATTTAGAAAAATAGTAGACAACAAACCTACAATCTTGTATCATTTAAAATCACATGTCATTATGCATATTTTGCCAAATATTTTATGCATAGAAAATGATTAATGTATATCTAAACAAATTTCATGTAATTTATGATGCAAATTAGCTTGCCACCAAATTAGTTTAATTCACAATCTAGTATTTGATTATTTTTCTGAAGCCTTTTAGTATGCAACTGGAAGTTTCCTTAACTTTTTACTATCAAACACCAATAATAGGAAAAAATCAAATATTTCAGCATTCATAAGTAGCATAATTTTTGTTTAAATATTTTCAACTTCTTTAGTCACTTTGAAGACATATTGTTTTGAGTATAGGTTTAACATTTGTGACAGCATGCCCAACATGGTAGAATTTGTTTAATAATTCAAAATATTTTATGTGAAAATTATTGGATAAATGCAATATGGAGATTCTTATTCTCATATTAAATAAAGAAATAAATAACTAAACTACGATAAGTAGGTTGGTATGTCCTTTTTAACTTGAAAACTTGAATTCTTTTCTGACTTTTTTATCACTTGTTTGGCAATGCTTATTGTAGCCGCCTTTAATCTTTTGATTTCAACTTTGGAATAGTTGACCCAAGATAAACTCTTTTTAATTCAATTTTTGCAGTTCGATAGTGACAAAGCAATAATGGTGACTCTAATAAACATGAAGATTTTGATTTTTCTCATTCTAATCAAATAAGCAATAATGGCGACTCTAATAAACAAGAAGATTTTGATTTTTCTCATTCTAATCAAATATTTTCTGCCAACATCCAAGATCTTGTATCCATTAATAATTTTTTTACTTGTTAGCCACATAATTTCTTCATCATCTCATCAAGAAATTAAAAAAAAATATATGACACATATGACCTTTGAATATTTATCATAATGATTCAAAAAATTTCATGAAAAATATACCTTTGAATGTTGACATTGTAGTTTTCTAGAGAGAAAGGAACGTCTCATCTTGTGAGAAAGAAAGAGAGGAAGAAAATTGGCGATCGTGATAAACAATAGCGGCACGAGAGAATGAGAAATAGAGGAAGAAACCGAGAGATAGAGAACATGTCAAGCAAATTAGGAGGGGAAGATAAAAGAGAGAGAGTGAAGTCGGTAGGATAAATTGGCAGGGCGTCGCCAACCTTCATCGACGATGATTACAAGGAAGGGGCGATGGTAGGGTCCTGCTATAGGTGTGCGTGTGAGAGGATTAGAACTTTGAAGAGGTGAGAAAAAGAAAACAAGAGAGAGAGTGAGGTTAAAGTCTATAGAAATCTCAGGGTGGTAGATGACTTTTTATTTTAATTTTTAAAGTTGTACCTAGTATTTTAAAGTTTGTATCCAAGGAATTCTAAAAGAATCCATGAAAATCTATAGGGAGTTCGGATACCAAAATATTCTTATAGAGTTTTAACAAGTCAAATTTGAATACCATATGAATTTTTTAAAATGTTATAAAAATCTAATTTGGATACCACTAAATTTGAGTTTATAAAATATACCTAGACTTTTAAAATCAACAAAAGTCATTGAAAGCAATTTAAAAACTAATATTGAATGCATCCCCTACCATGTCCAAACTAACAGACAGAGAAAAGAAATAGAATAGAGAATAATTCTTTTAGATATTTGACCACTTGTGTAAAACTAACACATAATGAGTGAAAATTAATTGACAATGTACATAAATATCGCTTAGAGAAAGTATTCAACGAAGAATATCTTCATTAGAGCTATTAGGAGATCAATGGTTAGACTGATGGGAATCAGAACTAGAAGTGGATCACCACTAGCAGACTGAGTCTGTAGGAATTTGTAGAGATAGAGTAGAACCCAAGATACCATCCTCCTCTGTACTTTCAATATGTCCTGATGGAGCAATCTGCGAGGATTATAGTATAACACTCGGTGATATTAGAAAGATATCTTGATTATTAGAAGGAGATATGAGATAACAACTATAAATAAAAAAAGAGACTCATCAAAAGTAACATGTTGAGAAATATGAAGGCAACAGTAACTATTCTAAAATAAACTCATAGTTTTCGAACATTTAGTGATAAAATATCTTCAAAAAGCGTTAGGGGAAAATGAAATTTCAAAAAGTGAAATGAAATTTCCAAAATTAAATTGAGAATATCACTAATCAGAAAACTAGGAGGAAATAGTAATACTTGAAAATGTTAAATAAAAATATTTCAAGTACGAAAATTGATAATTTTAATATTAAATTTATGAAAAGACTTTTTTAATGTCGAATTAATATTTTATTTTTATTTTAATCTAGGATTCACATTTTCAATTGAATTATAGTATTCAAGTTTAAAAAATTAAAAATCGAAAACTCCTAGGACCTTCCCAATTGGGTTATAGTATTGAAATAAAAAAATTAAAAATTAAAAATCCCTAGAGTTCACTTTTCCAATTGGATTATAATGTTTAATTATAATTTTTTTAAAAAAAATACTTGAGATGTCTCCATTGCAGGATATTAAAATTATTATTTTTAAAATTAAAAATTTAAAAAAAATAAACATCTAATTTTGAGACTATAATTTTTTTTTTTAAAAATTGAATATCAAAATTACTAATTTAATATCAAGTTTCGAATACGTGGAATACGTTGGCCATAAAAATTTATAAAGCCTTTTTTTATTATTAAGCCAGGCCGACTTTCAACATAGGGGCTTTCGATGATAAATTGATTTTTCAAAACTTTAAGTGGCAAAATGGAAACTACTTAAACCCAACCCAAGTTAAGCCCAACCCGAAGTATTTGTTTCGACCCCTTCGCTTCCTAAAATTCCCCACCGCTTCTTCACCATCACTGGTCATCGCTACTTGCGGCGGGGAGCTCTCCTTCCTCGACGGATCGAAGTATATGCAAGTTTCCACAATTTTCACCAAGCTTAGTCGTTTTCTTCATCTTTACCACCTTTCTTCAATTGCGTTGGTAGACCAGAACATAGGGAATTCTCCTGAAGCCTTTTCGCCCGAAGTAGACTCGGAATGCTCATAGATCTATTAGGTCGTGGGTTAATTTACTTTTGAGTCGTTGTTTTTTTTTTCGGCGTACCTTAGATTCTTCGCACGGACGGAATTTGGTATTGTTAGATATCTTTGAAAATGCATTCGAGGGATGGAATTTTACGCAATGGGATTTAAGGGTTTATCAATTGGTGGTTGATAAGAATAAAACTTCTTACTTTTTTTCCTCCATTTTCAGTTCATTTGATGTCGAAGTTCGTTTGGCTTAAATGAAGTTTTGTGATGATTAGACAATGCAAGTTCTCTCAATCCCTCGACTTGTTCGAGTTTTGGGATGTTTGGGATTCTAACAAGTAGACTGAGTTTTAAACTGGCAAGTAACAATTCGAATTAGGTTAGTTCTGTCAGGTTGATGGTTGAATTTGCACAAAGTAGCATGTCTAAGCTATATAGGATACACGTGAGATACCCGTTAGGCTGATGGCAGGGTGATGGTAGTTAGTACCAAAAAGACATGGCTACGGGTAGAGCCTCTTACTAGAATGGTTCCTGTCTATCTTTGAATGAACTCAGCATGCTAAAGGACGGATTCAAGTAGCCTATGGAATTTCGTTTTATTTTTTAGCCAGAATCAGCAGGCACCATCTATTTTCCGTAGAGATTAATGTGGTGTTGCCCTTCTCACTCTGTTGGATTATACAATAAGCCAATAAGGTGAATCAATCTTCCGAAATTCCTCACTGCCTTGGATGCATGCATTTTTTTTTGTCCACATGTGGGCAATGGCTAACAGGCTTCTATCCATGTTAGTTTGCATCTCTAATAATGGTTGTTAGTGATTCCTTTTCTATCCTATTTCTTGTGTGTTATGGAACAAATTTCAGAATATAACGTCCTACTTGCTTCATATAAGTTAGAGTATAGTGTTGCTCACTACTCCACTGTTTTTGTTATAAAGGGTTATTCACTTTACGCTAAGGTGACAGAGAAAAATTTTGGATATTGAATATTGTTTCTCCATTTGCTCTTTTCATACCCGTTTCTCTGTTTTCTTATTTGTTGCTGGTGTTAAACACCTTATCATTTGGTCATCCATAATAAAGATTGTAGGAAATTGCCTCCTGGTTATATTTTCAGATTGGGATTCTTGATCAACTTTCATGATAGGTGACAATATGCCTTTGAATAGTGTGATTCTTATTTGCCTTCTTCAATCTCTAGTTAGTAATGACAGTTTTTTTTTCAGAAATTGGTTGCTAGAATCTAACTCAATCCTCAGAATCATGAATTTGGTTTCATTAATAAAATTTTTGTTTGTAATTTTTTGTTTGATGAGTATCAATCACCTTCAATTGCTACTCAATTTCATCCTTTTACATTTAGTTTCGCTATTTTTTTCCTTTATTTTTGAAACTTTTAATGTTTGCAACTACTTAGGCCTTCAATTTATTCTGTTTTACTCTCAGTTTTGTTCGCATATACATCACGTGCATGTATAAAGAAGAAAAATTGAGATGTGTGCCTGGAACAGATTATGGTTATTCACAAAGAAGTCTATAACTGGAGCTTTGATTGGTATAACTGTGTCTGATCGATATGCAAACATTACTACTATAAGAGGCAGTTCCATGCATCCAACATTTTCAGCTTGTGAAGTTGGTTTATCGGGACTTCTTAAAGGTATCTTTGTGGAAGCACTATATTAAATATTGTATATTTAGTAAATAGTTCTTCACTAATTGTACTGCCTACACCCAGCTGATATTGTACTTGTTGAAAAATTCTGCCTGGAAAAATATGAATTCTCACGTGGGGATGTGATCATTTTCAAGTAAGTTCCACAGATGGGTTCCATCCGCAGGTGTTTAGCTTGAAGTACTTTTCTTTGCTCCAAGTTACTTCCCCAGCCATCATTTTCCATGATTGTACAAGCATGTCTGACGATCTAGTATGCATACGTAATTACTTTTTAATTTCTCCTCTAATTGTGTCTTTTTTTTATGGGTAGATCTCCAACTAACCACAGGCAGACTTTTGCTAAAAGATTAATTGCATTGCCTGGTGACTGGGTGCAAATTCCAGAGTCTTCTGATGTTCTTACAATCCCAGAAGGTCATTGTTGGGTTGAAGGTGATAATGCTGCGTATAGTTTTGATTCGCGATCTTTTGGCTCTGTAAGTATTTGACACTGAGATCTATGACAACTGGGCTTTATTTTTGAAGTTTGCTCTTCTCTATGCATGAGATTTTTGTTTTAGGTTGCACATCTAGATCCTCTTACTTATCTCTATTCTCTCACTGTTCTGGAGATTCAACTTGGAACTTAAAACATGAAGGTGGTTGTGGTCGTTGGTCCTTAAGTTTTCACTTGAGAAAAGATTGAAGCATTAGAGAACTAATTCAAATATATTATAATGAAAGTAAATAATGTTGTTGACCATGAAAACATGTTAATACAGTATGTAGCTAACCAGTTAGCAGAATATTGGAGTTCCAACTAATGGCTCTATTATTCAAACTTACCGGAATATAATCTCTTTTCTAAATAGTTTCTTACATTATGTATCCTGCTCATTACTTATAAGCAGGAAATGTGGTCTTTTTTTACATAATAATGTTTGAGGTAGCCTACCTTTTCCGCAGAAATTGTTGTTGTTAGCCTTTTGATGTAAACTTCAGCATGTTCATGATGTGGTCTACAGGAAAATTGGTATCTGGAGAGCATACATGGGCCTTAAAAGAATAATACTTTTTCCATATACTATTACTTGCATCAATTTTAAATATACTAGTGCTGTCCCTTACAGTGTTGGCACTTAGGAAATAACATAAAAAGAAACTGATGCAACAAATATGAAAATTCTATGAATGATCTGTGGGGTTAATAGGAAATATAATTATATATGTATAGACATGCTAAAATCCTTGGGCAATTACATGTAGGTCCATTAGATGATAAAATGAGTCGCCACCGGATGGACTGATGGCTAGTACATGAGGGGTTGCCACTATGAGGCCTGGGAGTCAAATCCTGGCAAAGCCAAGTGTCTGTCTTCCCTTATGCGCTCGTCACTGTTTGGACTAGTAGCCCCGTGATTTATCTTCTCCGTGTTGACCTTGGGACGGGTTGGCGGAGGCGCTGGGGGCGAGCGAATCACCTTTTGCTACTATTAGATGATAAAATGATTAAAATGGTAGGCGACCAATGTACTCTATCATTAGACTAGTCAAATCTATAAGAGTTGAAGGTGTAAGGGATATTGTAAGGAGAAAGAAAATTTAATTAATGTAATAAAAGTAATTTGATTTTTGTGAATTTTTATTAATGCTATAATCTTGTATAGAGAGAGTTCAATGGACAAATAAGATACATTTAATCAACTTGAAATAGTTGGGATTTACACTGCTCAATGATGTTCCTTAGAGAGTTGTATGCAAGATACATAGAACATTAGCAATTATCCTGAATGTAGATAAGCTACTATTTGACTGTCTTGAGCTAATTACTTTAGAAATTTGGGCATTATAGAGATCCAGCTTGAATTGAAACACTTTAAAGATGATCCTGGAGCATGCATATATGCTCAACTCACAATTGGAGGTATGTTGCTTATGGCCATCACCAGCCAATGACTAGAGATATTGGACGTCGAAGTTTTACTTCAACAAACTCTTCCATTTTCTCCAATCAAAATGATTGGTACAAAATTTAACCTTAAAATATATTGGAGAATATTATAACAGAAGCATAGTCAAGGATTGCTATCAAGAAAATTTGAAGATGTCTGATTGCATCATATAATGACCAAATATCTCAGGATGTCACTGAGCGAGTTCTTATGAATCTGGATTAACAAACTCTAGGTTTTAAAGAGTTGAACAGTAATTATGCAAAGGTAAATCTTCTACAATGTTTACATTGATGACAATTTGGTACTAAAATTCTTCTATTCTTGTTTCATTGATTTTTACGAATGCGTTAAGAATCCAAATCTTACGTATTCATTAATGTAAGTTTCATCATTTTATATTTCAATTTGTGTTCTGGTGTCAAATTTTAGCTCTTGGATGAGCTCTCACCATTCATACTGTTTTGCCGCTGTGACCTAGTGAACAAATGTCATTCAAATATTTGAGAGGCAATTTGTTCAGAATTTTCTTTTCAAACTATAATCAATATATCCCTTTTGTCAGTTTTCTAAAATATTTTCTACATACTGCAAATGTTATGCCTCCTTGTACCACATTACAATGTGCTAGATTATTGATTCAGAATACACTGGCGGAAGAGCCTGAATCATATTGTTAGTAGCCTCTTAGAACATCATAGACTAATACTTATCAATATAAATAATAAAAAATATTGTAATTGATGGCTTATGCTTGCATAATAAAGAAGAAATTATTCTTAAAAGTTGTGTATTTAAAGCCAATTGTTTTGAAGAAAAACCAGACATAATGAATCTATGCAACTTGTATTGCTAACCTATGGGCATAATAATTACCTCTTCAAGTTCATTTTCATCACTCATGCATCTGTTCAGCTAATCAAATGTTTAGATGCTCCACATGTTCTTCATTGGAGTATTCTTATCATGAATAACTCTGCATTTATGTTACAGATTCTGAAGTCAAACTGTTCTTTTTTTTTAGGAAAAAGGGATAAACTGGGTGATCATGTCATCTTTTTTTTTTAATACTATGATTATTGTTGTCGATTTTAGTGAATGAGTATGGCCTTTTCGCTCCAACGAACACGAATGACTATTCTTTACCTCTGGTGCAGGTTCCTTTAGGGATGATTCAAGGGAGGGTAACTCATGTTATATGGCCTCCCCAGAGAATAAGCAAAGTAGAAAGAAAGATGGCAACGGAGAGATGTTCACCACAATGATCTGCTTTGATATGAAAATTCTAACCATTTCCAGTTATAGTTGGATCATTGGTAAAGCTGTTGTACGGTTGGTTCGCTCATTCATCAACAATTTTCACAAATAATGGGATTTTTGTACCTTTTCATTTTCTAAAAATCTTACAAAGATCCTTTTCCCATGATTTTCTTAGTAACTTACTTTTCTGTCGCCGTTTTTTGTTACTCCACAAACTGTATTTGGGTGGACACTCCCCCTGCCCAATTGTGGATTGAGATTCACTGGAACTTAATGATAGTCCGCACCATGTGTGGGAAATGATGTGTTTTTTTCCAATGATTGTTAAAATCAAAAGAACAATTATATGTGAGCATGAGTGTGCATAAATTGGATTTTGAATTTATTCGGCAGGTGAATTAGAGGAAGACCGTCTATTTTAAAGATTAATCATATGAAATCTAGATATTTAAATTATTAAAAATAAATAAATAATGAGTATATTTGCTGGATCTAACATAGGATCTTTTTTTAAAAATACTCTTTAACACTTTTTAAAAGTTGTTTATTTTAATTCTTTAATCACAAGGTTTGTAAATTAATGATCTCAAATTAATGGGAAATAGGAAGATCTCAAATTATCCAATCCTACAAGAACTATGGCCTATTATTATTAATCCATCATTAATAGAATGTGGGCTAACAAGTACTATACAAATAAACTCACATTCAATGACACAAACCCATAATTAATATCAATTAGATCATTTAATGGGTTTGTCTGTACTGATATAAAAACCTGTGCGATACAAAACAACATGTAAACTCATCGAATAGCGGGATAAAATCCATCAACGAAACTCTCATTGTCACCTCCTCTCGAGGCTTGTGTATGATGGCATTGTTAGCACACTTGTAGCCTTTTAGTGCAGCCGTAAAGGAAAGTCCAATGCTCATATTTTCAGATGTGGACTCAATTAGGCAAGTAGTAGAGCCTTTGATTTAAATGATCATAGAGTAAAAAAGAATTATATTATTAGATTTTACACTGCCAAACAAGTATGAAAAACAAGGGCCATTTAGTAGAAAAAGGCTTTAATTTTGCTAAGCAAAATCACATATGCATTCTTTACAACAGACAAAGGACTTCAATTTTCACATCACTATCACAAAAGACAAAGAAGCCAATTGTTGTTTGTCAAAGATGAAGTCTCCTTGCTCCAAACATATGTATTCTCTTGTGCACGTGATTTAGAACATGATCTATTCCATAGGCAAGATGAAATCTCCTTGCTAAAAATAATGAATCGTTATGCACACGATTTTAAAAAAAGATCTATTCGATAGGCTCATGTCTGTCCTCAAGTGCTGGAGACATTCGACATCATTTGGTCTAGGACGTAAGATCTCGCGGGTGGTTTGAGGGTGTCTAATGACACCAAATTAAGTGTAATTCTCTCATCTAAGCATTATCAAGGATCCTCTTAGCATGTAACTTCCCGGAAGTGATTAAATGGGGACGTCGTAGTTCTTATGCACATATAGGAGGGTATAGATAATAATTATTTTGAGAACCATAAAACTCTATATTTACAAATATGTAATGTTTCACGTCTATTCCTTCAAAATCCATCCAAAAAATAAAATTATTGTCGACCATTATTATTGATGATATTAAAAAATACTAGAAATTTTAAATTTTCTACCTATTTTTTATGAATGTGAAAGTTATTTTGAAAGAGTGCTAAGTGCTATTATTAACTAAAATAAGTCTTGTATGTCGCAAATTTATATTCATCCCTCAACTAAACTCGCTAATTATATCAATTATGATTATTCATATTGTAACAAAATTATGTATTTTTTTGTGGATCTAACCTTGTCTTGTAATTTTTTAGATGCCTTAGTGTGGATACTTTTTTTTAACAAGTCGTATTAAATATTAACATGCTGTGAACTATTATACTTTCAGGAATGTATATATCTGAAGGAGATGAAGCATAGACAGAAGATATTATCTACACCGAGAATAATTTTAAATCTTGTACTATGTTGATGAAATAGTTGAAATATATATCATTTCAATAAATTACTAAGACTCGATATCACTAAGCACAAATAATATCTCATTCTTTTGTTTCATCTTCTTTCTCTTTAAACATTTAATTTGTCATCAATATTATGTATCAGAGTATCGGCATAATATTAAAATAGTATTTTCATTCAAAGGTAGAAACTATGACATCATTTAAGATTTTGAACCTTGCTATCAATTGATATCGAGTTCCAGTGATCTATTGAAATGATACATTTCGACCTTCTCACCTGATATGAGATTGAAATCATGATTTTAATGCTGGTGGACAAGATTTTTTTTTCCTAATTAATTTTTCCTTTATTTTGTGTTTCTTTTTGGTAACTAAAATATTATGCCCTACATGCCTGATCGTTTCCTATTTTTTCTTTTACAGACAAAGTTGTCTATATATGTGCTAAATTATTCGGATAAATGAGATGAATTTTTTCTTCTCTTGTAATCAGTTTATGGTATCAGAGCCATAAAAAATATATTCCTCTTCGTCTTCCTTTAATTTATCTTTATTGAGGTTAGAATGATGAGTTCGAAGACCATGCATGGATAAGTATGCGTCTTCATCTTGCACATCCAAACCAGTCAATTCATCTGTGATCGCACAATGCTTTAGAGAAGGATCATCGCTGCAGTTCGCACGTCGCAAGTTGGATGATAAGAACTTCCTTCAATGGTTCCAATCTGTCTTGTTGATGATCAGAGGAAGGGAGAAACTTGGCTACCATCACTGGTGAGATTAAACGTCCAAATGGGAGGACCCAATTTACCCAAATTGCCAATTTAATAACTAACTCAGTGGAGCCACGAATTAGTCATACCTATTTATTCCTACGCACTGCCAAAGTAATCTGCAATGCTGTCCAAGAGAATTATTCTGATTTTGAAAATGCATCACAAGATTTCAAGATAAAGAATAAACTCATGGACATCCAACAAAGTAATCTGAATATCACTGAATATTATAATGCATTATGAGCACTAATTCTGTGAGAAGTATAGTAGTTTCGACCTTTTCATTTGACATGAATCGATTTGCTAACTCCCTGATTAAGTTCTTAGCATCTTCATTCTCAATAATTAAAACTCTAAATGATTCCAGAATATACATCTTTATCTTTATAATCATTAGACTTATGCGATTTGATCGCTTTTACATGTTAAAGATGACCTTTTGATCCACAGTAGAATCACTAGTCAAAAGCGTAAGGCAATCATGTATAAATACAAAATCTAGATCCATATAGTATAATAGTATTGTTATATGCTCTTTATGTTGTCCAAAGTTTGTGCTAGTAAGTGTTCAAATTAGCAAACATTAAGAGCACTATATAAATAAAAGCAAAGAACATAGTTCAATTTAATAAACAAGGCATCTTTATAATTGTGCAATAACAAAATGCAACAAATAAACATGCAATTTATGGGCATTAATTGAGATACTTTGTGTAATATTACATTAAGTCTTTGGACTAAATTATAACTTGCTATTGGTACTCTCCAAACAACTCATATTTTCCTTCATCTGTCACACCACGCCTTCTTTAGGGTCTACACATCGTGCGTATATTAACTTTATTTATGAGCTTCCTTAGTTGCTTATGTTTTCTACCATCACTTACAATACCCTTGACCGACCATATAGTGCCCCTTTCTTTGGGTTGACGTACTACCCGCATGATCAAAAAGTTTAACTTAATTTGTAAGCTTCTATAAACATATATCCGACATAAGAATGATTTTCATTTGGGTCAATCATCTTTAGTATGGGAATACATCCCTTAATGCTAATACTTCTATCCTCCCCAATAGTTCTCGCTTTAGCAATAATATAGGTTCGACTAAGAAGCAAGAGCGATGAAGAATATAGAAAAAATACTGCTAAAAATTACTGACCTACATAGACATCAATTGACTATATTAGACATCCTTCGACTGAAACTATCAACAATCCAGTCATTGTGTTCAACAATAGATTGACACACTGTATGTGCCTAATTTTGGTCACACAAATCAATTGATTAATATTATCAGTCAACCGCCCATAGTAGTCAAGTCTTCCAGTCGAATCAGCTAAGCTTCTGTGCACGAGTAATCGGACATCAGTCAACTGGTAACTTATAGCATTCGAGTCGAATGCTCCAATCGAGTCAAATAAGATTTTGTTTGCGTCCTCTCGAGCTTCAGTTAACTGGAATTTATAGTAGTCGACTGATAAAATCAGTGGAACACTCCAATCGAGTTTGACTCCATTCAATGCGAAAAAGGTGGAACCGCCACTTTAGTGGCCCCCTAGTCCCGGCCCCATAGGTTTCCAGAGGGAGGCAAACCACGGTTATCACTGGTGTGGTAAGGCGCCTGGGGTCGAGAGAATTAATGTCAGCAGACCAGGGTTTTATCCCCGTGCGCAACTGGCGACCCTCGAACCTGTGACCTCGAGGAAATCAGCTAGGCGCCTTACCATCAGATCCAGCCCGTGGGGGCGACTCCATTCAATGCGGAACCTTATGAACATTAGTCAATTTGTCTTTATTGCATTTGATTGATGAAATCAGTCGAACGCTTTAGTCGAGTTTAACTCGCTTCTATATGTGATTTCGAGCACATCAGTTAATTGGGGCTTGGCAACAATCGATTGATGGTATCATTCGAACGCTTCAATTGAATCAATAACATTTTATGCCCAATTTCTTACTATCAGTAGACTGGTATTCCTTATTAGTTGACTAACAGCCGTGAGATTTCTTTTCTACTGCTCACATAGCTCGAGAATGGGGGTGAAAAAATCCTATGCCGCCGCCATTCTTCATGCTCTTCCCGAAATGCGAAAAACTCGAAATGTAGGTTAAAACCTAGATTATCCGATACTATAATCGATGGATATACATCAATTCACTCATCCAAAAGGAATCGAACGCAAAATCGATGTATATTTCCATTTCTTAAAAAAATGAAGATAAGCTTATCCTAAGCTCTATACCAATTGAAAGCATTATACATACATCGAAACAAAACCATATAATGCATCTAAGGATTTAATTATCATCATCTATAAGGATATATTTGATAGAAACTGAAAGCAATAAAAAAACGAATGGTCTAACCTGAATCCATTCCATTAGACATTGATCTTACTTGTCGCTGGAGTTCCTACAAGCGCGGAATGATCTTCTACAGCAATGGGCAACAATTTGTAGTCCCTCTGTCATGCCCCTAGAGGCTCATGCTTGCTCGAGAATTGGATAATATCTCCCATGTACGGCGGACAATATGAAACTTTATATATACACTCACAACAAATATATATGATATAGCCTTACACGGTCGACAACTTTACAATCATGACAATATATAAAATTGTAAACATCCAACAATAAATAACAAACTCCGTAAAAGACTGCGATAAATCAAAAGTCCACAAAGCAAATACGAGCCCACTAAAAATATGAAACAACTTAGAATAAGCAAATACGAGTCCACAAAGCAAATAAACTCGACGCTAAGGAATGGGCAGATGGATCCTCTCCTGGCGACACGAGTCGCAGATATCAACTACCTGAAACAAAATTAAAGGCAAGGGGTGGTGAGTCCGAGCTCAAACTTTGCAGGTATAAGGATAGATAAATGCATGGTATAAAACAAGATAAATCAAAGCAAATAGAAACAAGGTATATAATCTCCAAAATATAGAATATAAATCAAATGCGAAAACATACCTACGGGACATGATTAGAGACCTCCATGATACATCAAGAATCTGCTCGTACTACTGAGCAGATACAGATCAAATAATAAATACAAATCAACAACTATATATGCATGTCAATCATATACAACAATCATAGTTCAAACTGTTGGTGTCCCAGTTGGTTTTGATGTGATCAACCAAGTTAGGTTAGGTCCTGTTGGTTTTTAATCCATCTGCTAAGTGTGCAGGAGCTTAGGTACGGAGGAAGTCGAGTGTAAGACGTAGCGGACGAGAAGGATTGTGCGGGGAAGTGAGCCGACGGGCTTGGTACAATCCGAGGGACGCGGAAGCTGCGGAAAAGTACACCGGTGGAGCGAGAAGGACGTGCGCGGTGTCCGAGGGACGAGAAGCCGGGAGGAAGGACGCTCGAGGGACGAAAGGTCGGAGTCGGGTTCGGGTGAGCCTAACTCCGGTTGGCCAGAAATCACCCAGAAGACGAAGAATCAAAAAGACTAGTCCAAGCGCCCAAAAGAAAAGAGAAAATTAATTGGTGCCACGAAGGATCGAACTCGAGACCTCAACAACAAACACTAACCCACTTACCATTTGGACTAAAGGGCGATGACGATAAAATGTTGCCAATATTGCTACTTAGAGATTACAACAGCGACATGGAGATTCCAACAACCATCTCGAGGAAAGATAAAGTTTTAATTAAAACAATTAAAACTTAAAGGATAATGTTACATTATCCTTTAATCAAATCCAATGGATGCAATTTAATCCCATCCAAGATCAACCATCCAGATTACATCCATGGATCAATGGCCAAGAGAAAAGTGATCAACAATCAACAATCCAGATTTATTCTCTTAGGCTATAAATAGACTTAGAGGTTTTACTTTAGAATTCAATTAATTCATGGAGTTGTAAACTCTCTTTCTCTCTAAGCTTTCTCCGTGTTACAACTGTAAAGGCTTCTCCACCTTAAGGAGTTTCTATTTGAGCATCAACTGCCTTGGAAGCAACGACTCTGTTGCAACCAAGTTTATTTTTTTTTAAAGATGAGTGTTAGTGCTTATTTTTCATAAACCGTCTATTCACCCCCTCTAGCCGGTCGACCCGATCCTACAAGTGGTATCAGAGCGGGTTCGCTTTTGAAGGACTAATCGCCTGAGAAAGCAACAAGACGATGGCCGGCGCGCACATTCATCCACCTAAATTCGAAGGGGATTTCACCGTCTGGAAGAAAAAAATGGAGGTATTTTTTCGTACAGATTTTGATATTCTTTTATCAATAAAATATGGTTTTGCAGTTCCTAAAGATGCGAACGGGGATGAAAAAGAAGAAAGCTTGTGGAATAAGAAGGAGCAGTCGGAATCTGTTGCCAATGGTAAGGCCGAGTTCCACCTCCTAATAGTCTTGCCTACTCAAGAGGTAAACCGGATCGGCAACTACCACTCCGCAAAAGAATTATGGGAGAAGTTCCTAGAACATCATGAGGGTACCTCTGAAGCCAAATCAGCAAGAAAGGATCTCCTCCGGAACCAGCTGATAAACCTGCAAATGAAGGAAGGAGAAACGGTGGCTGAACTTCATGCCAAAATAAAGGAGCTAATCTCCAGACTCACCCAACTCGGCGAATCGGTAAGTAATCGCGACTCCATTCGATACGCCCTCAACGCCTTCCCAAGGACCCAGGAGTGGAGCTCAATCGTCGACGCTTATTACATCTCCAAAGATTTAGAGGTAAGTACATTAGATGAAATGTTTTCCATTTTCGAATTACACGAATCTCGGTGGGCAGGATCTAGAAAGACGAAGAATCTAGCCCTAAACACAAGGAGAACAGAGAAGGAGTCAGAATCCTTGACGGACGACGAGACAACGCAAATAGTAAGTTCGTTTAAAAGTTTTTTTTAAAGCTAATAACTTTTCGAGAATGCAGAAGAAAAGGCGGTCTCCGAAAAACGAACTGTCCGATGCTACAACTGCAACGAGGAGGGACACCTAAAAGATCAGTGTCCCAAAATCAAAAACCAGCCAAAGAAAAAGAAGGCATTGAAGGCCACCTGGGACGAGACCTCGTCGGACGAATCAGAAGTTCAAGAGTACGCGGGACTTGCGCTGATGGCAAGTCATCAAGAGGGGAGCAGTGTTGAAGGGAGAGCGACATCAGAAAGCGACAACGAAGAAGGAACCTCGCTTTTCGAAAGCGATCCGGTAAGTGAGGTTTGTTTTCTTCCTCATGATCAATTGTATGCTGGTGTTAAAGCCTTGCTCAAATCTAATTGCAGATTAGAAAAAGAAAATTCTAAATTAAAAAATGAAAATATTGATCTGAAAAATTTAGTTGAGAAATTAGAATGTGATATTGTCTGTTTGCGACACAAGAAAAATAGTTATCCTGAAAAGTTGAATTGGTATTTTAAAAACCATAAAGGCCAATTTAAAAAGGTGCCAAAGAATTACATTCCATCCAAATTTTTAGTTAATCCTGTCGATAGAAATCTATTTTGGATACCAAAATCAATTTTGAATTAGTTTTCTATTACTGCATAATTTTTCTTGCAAAATTAGAAATAGATTAACACATTTTATGATTAAGTTTCTTTTGAAAAATAAAATTTTAACTTTAAAAATAGAATTTAATTTATTCTGCAAGAACCGATTTTTTTGAGATCTACACATAGTCAATTAAACTTGGTAAATTTTTTTTTACAATTTTTTATGAGATTTTTGAATTTTTTATTCTGCCACTATATGATTTATTTTTTTGAATATACAAAATAGATTTTAATTTGGAAATTTTTATAAAAAGCAATAATTTTATCTTCCACCTGTACAAAAAATTTTAAATTTTCCAATGGACGAATTAATTTCTATGAATTTTTAATTGAAATTCGTATTTTTTAATTTTAAAAAATATTTGAAAATTTTTTATTTGTAGGATCGGGTCGACCGGCTAGAGGGGGGTGAATAGACGGTTTATGAAAAATAATCACTAACACTCGTCTTTAAAAAGAAATAAACTTGGTTGCAACAGAGTCGTTGCTTCCAAGGCAGTTGATGCTCAAACAGAAACTCCTTAAGGCGGAGAAGCCTTTACAGTTGTAGCACAGAGAAAGCTTAGAGAGAAAGAGAGTTTACAACTCCATGAATTAATTGAACTCTAAAGTAAAACCTCTAAGTCTATTTATAGCCTAAGAGAATAAATCTGGATTGTTGATTGTTGATCACTTTTCTCTTGGCCGTTGATCCATGGATGTAATCTGGATGGTTGATCTTGGATGTGATTAAATTGCATCCATTGGATTTGATTAAAGGATAATGTAACATTATCCTTTAAGTTTTAATTATTTTAATTAAAACTTTATCTTTCCTCGAGATGGTTGTTGGAATCTCCATGTCGCTGTTGTAATCTCTAAGTAGCAATATTGACAACATTTTATTGTCATCGCCCTTTAGTCCAAATGGTAAGTGGGTTAGTGTTTGTTGTTGAGGTCTCGAGTTCGATCCTTCGTGGCACCAATTAATTTTCTCTTTTCTTTTGGGCGCTTGGACTAGTCTTTTTGATTCTTCGTCTTCTGGGTGATTTCTGGCCAACCGGAGTTAGGCTCACCCGAACCCGACTCCGACCTTTCGTCCCTCGAGCGTCCTTCCTCTCGGCTTCTCGTCCCTCGGACACCGCGCACGTCCTTCTCGCTCCACCGGTGTACTCTTCCGCAGCTTCCGCGTCCCTCGGATTGTACCAAGCCCGTCGGCTCACTTCCCCGCACAATCCTTCTCGTCCGCTACGTCTTACACTCGACTTCCTCCGTATCTAAGCTCCTACACACTTAGCAGATGGATTAAAACCAACAGGACCTAACCTAACTTGGTTGATCACATCAAAATCAACTGGGGCACCAACAATCTCCCCCTTTTTGATGTGTATCAACCCAAGTTTAGTTAGAGATAAACAACAAACAATAATAGTATTGTAACAGAATTAAGCATAAAAAATTAGTTCAAACAAATGTAAAATGCAAAATGCAATGTATGCAAACGATGCAATGATATGTACCACCCCTACACATCAATCTATTACCATCACACATATCTACATGGCCGACTGAGCAAGGGTTGTGACAACTGTAAGCACTCTCAGATTCATCTCTTATGAGTGACCGAGTGGATAGGATGCTGGGAGAACAATCTCAATCTCGAACCCCAAGAAAAGAGAGAGCACAACCGCTTTATATCAAAGACCCCAGGGGAGCACAACCGCTCTAATACCCAAGAACAAGGAGAAACAACCTCTGACTCTAAGAAGGGAAGCACAACCGCTCTAATATCCGACGGGAGAGCACAACTGCTCTACCTATCTCTCATAAATGACAGAGGGGGTGCCACTGCCGGCTACTACTCCAACAACTACCACTACTCATGAGTGGTTGAGAGTAGCACGACAGGATGACCGCTCGCACTCTGACAACTACCACTACCCCGAGTGGTTGAGTGGGCATACCACTATATGATTGACGGGGGCTTAACCACAGGGAAGCCAATAATCGCCAGTATACAACAAATGCAACATCGTGCACGATACCAAAGTGCATAAACACAACCAAGTCAACCATCATGGAATCAATTAGAAATACATGCACCCAAATTAGAACTATAACAAACAAATATACAACTAATCTATTGGGTAGAGTATATCTAATGTCAAACAAATCCTAGATAGGTCACGTAATATTTTTAAAGTACACACATACTAGCGGTACTCTTCGGATCAGAAAATAAGAGTTGAGACTGTATAACTAAAAATTTAAAATTTTAACTTAAAGATCAAACAATGAAAAGTATTAAGTAGGAAACAAGCAATATAGAGCCAAGGTAAATAAACCTATTCAGATCATAGGATAACCATGTATTTAAAGATAAATAGAGCTAAAGGATCAAGCAAGAAGTACTCGCCTTCAAATAGGTGCTCGTAGCGAAGAGAACCCCCGTCCAAAAAATTTGCAGCAAAAATAACCAAGTCAATGTCCTGTATCATAGACATTACTTAATTTAGTTATTTACACAGTAGTATGTAGCTAATCCACTACTAACTCATCTTAGTAGTAACCCTAATCATCAAAATCATTTAATTTAGATTAATTAAGTGATTAACCCTAATTAGTTGAATAATCACTATTAGGTTTAATTTAGATTTAGCCTAAGCTTCATCTAAGGTGAAAACCATAATGTTAGTGCCTCCAAACTAATACCTAATTCCATAGGAATGCTTCGGTAAATCCAAAACAAACCACCGCCACAGTAATTCCCAATAAAACTCATGGCTTCAACAAATACCAAAATAAACTCCAAAGCAAACTTCGAAACATGAATTCCAAAACCCATCACAGAACAGATTGTTCTTCCAAAGATTAGATCAAATATCCAAGAATTATACTCACAGCAGAAATGGAAAGAATCAAGAAAACAACTCATAGAAAGCTCCATCATAGAACTGATCCAAAAACACCACCAATGTACCAATCTAACAGTAACTCATCTAAAAACCTCAACAACCAAAGCAAGACATTGAAACAACCCAAACCAAAGTGAGCTCACGGCAACTTTCAAGGGCTCATTGGTAAAATTCCCAAAACCCAAACCAAAGTAAACCATCCAACTAAAAGATAATAGTAGAAGCCACTACTCTCATTCCTAAGCCAAGAGCAACACCCCTAATCTGTAGTTTATGTTGACACAATAGGGAATCAACCCAAAAGCAACAGCTTACGACACAACAATAGTGCTCGCAGAAATCCAACTCAAACAAAAACAAAACCACAGCATCACACATCGATATGAAGCTATTCATTTTAATCTCTAAAAATCCAAGAATAGATCCAAAACAAAATCAAATCACAACTATTCTATTCAGAATCGAACCGCCAAAATCCACCGATCTGAAAGAGACGAAACCACTCCAAGAACACAATCGAATCCCCCAAACAAACTAGCCACAGAAATACAACCTAAACAAGCATGCCCAAAACAAATTGCGATCCCTATGCCGATCTACAATCCAAACAAAAGAATTCATTCATCCTTACCCGTTTGATGCGCCAACAACTCCATGTTCAAATTTCGGCGAGACCGGTCACTGGAAACTCCACTCCGGCGATCCCCCTTCTTGATCAGTTTTCCCTAATCCAGATCTAGCCTCACCATGAAAATTAGATTGCACAATGATATGCAACAAGAAATAGTTTGTCGGAACCCCTCTCTCGCAAGGGAAAGAAAAAAAGACAGAGAAGGGGAGGAGAGTGGCTTGGTTGGCTGCGTCCGAGAGGAGGAAAAAGAAAACTTCTTCGGGTGTGGGGAAAGAAGAAGAAGAGAAGGAGAAGGGAAGAGATCTTAAATAAAGTCCACCCTAAAAACTGCTACCCCTTGCCTCGGTTAGATCGGCTGGTGGATTCCACCTCAGGTTGTGATTTTATTTCGATGCTGGATGTTTACCAAGGATATCACCAAATTCCTCTCGCTCCTGAAGACCAAGAAAAGGTCAGTTTTGTGATGGCGGATGGTACCTACTGCTACAACGTCATGCCATTTGGGTTGCGGAATGCAAGGGCAACCTGTCAACGGATAATGGATAAGGTCTTCCGGTACCAGATAGGGAGGAACATTGAAGTATATGTGGATGATATCCTAGTCAAGTCAGACAAGGGAAAAGACATGATAGCCGACCTAGAAGAGACGTTCGCCACCTTGAGGGCCAATGAGCTGAAGCTGAGCCCCGCTAAGTATTTGTTCGGGGTGAAGAGTGGTCAGTTCCTCCGGTACATGGTGTCGGAAAGGGGGATTAAAGCTAATTCAAAAAAAGTGAAAGCCGCCCTCGACATGCCATCTCCTCGCAACTTCAAGGACGTACAACGACTGAATGACAGGGTTACAGCCCTGTCCAGGTTCAACTCCAAGTCTGCTGACAGAATCCTGTCGTTCTTCAAGATTCTAAGAAAGGCAGTCAAGTTCAATTGGGATGACCAGTGTGAGAAGACATTCACAGATCTGAAAGCATACCTTGCCGAGCTCCCCATCCTTTACAAGCCCTTGGAGGGAGAAACATTGTTCGTCTACCTATCCGCGGTTGAACAAGCGGTGGGCTCTGCGCTCCTTCAGAAAGAAGGCACTGTTCAGTACCTAGTCTACTTCTTCGGACATCTTCTGAAGGGCGTAGAGACGTGATATACTACCATGGAGAAGTTGGCCTATGCTCTGGTGCTAATGACCCGGAGGCTCAGGCCTTACTTTTTGGCGCATCCCATCGCGGTACTCACCAACAGCCCGCTTGGGCGCGTCCTCACCAATCCGGAAGCTTCAGGTCGGCGATCAAGTGGACAACATAATTGAACAAGTATAGGATTGAATACCATCCCCACACTGCTATCAAGGCTCAAGCTCTTGTTGATTTCATGCTCGAAACTGTTCCGGACCCCGAAGCTGATGGAGTATGTAAGGTCTACGTCAATGGTTCCTCCAATAGCAAACACAGCAGAGTCGGAGTGCTAATGATTTCCCACAGGGGAGATACATTGCATTTATCCATCCGTCTTCACTTCCGAGCCAGCAACAACGAAGCCGAGTACGAGGCGATTCTAGCGGGGTTACAAGTAGCCAAGCAAGTGGGAGCTGCTCGAGTCATCCTGCACTTAGACTCTCAGCTCGTCGCCCAACAGATAAAGGGTGAATTTAAAATAAAGAACGAGCATCTGCAGAGGTATGTGGTCATCTATGAGCAGCTAAGATCCACTTTCACTGAGGTTGTTTTTCAGAAGATCGCCAGAGTCGACAATGTTAAAGCGGACAAGCTAGCCAAGTTGGCTAGCTCCATTACCTCGTGGATGCTGGACGAGTCTAGTGCTACATAAGGAACGTTGGCTCAGATCGAGGGAGAGGCCACTGACGCTGCATTACTTGATTGGAGGACGCCTTATGTGGAGTTCCTACGCAGTGGTGTCACGCCGGCCGCTGATAAAGGAGTTCAGCTCTTTCGCCGCTGGGCTTTTAGGTTTACGCTGGTGGGGGAGCAACTGTAAAAAAGAGCCTTCGCCCGACCATTGCTCAAGTGTGTCGGCCCAGAGAAAGCCGACTACATCATGCGAGAAATCCACGAAGGCATTTGCGGGAGTCACATTGGGGGAAGATCCCTGGCTAGGAAGATCATCCTGGTTGAATACTTTTGGCCAATGCTGCAAGCAGATGCCATTAAGTTTGTCGTTGGATGTGAGGCTTGTCAAAAGCATGAGCATATAACTCATCGCCCGATTGAGCTGCTTCGAGCCTTCACAGTCTCTTGCCCATTTGATCAGTGGGGAGTGGACATTGTGAGTCCCTTTCCAATCGGGCCCCAACAGAAGAAGTTCTTGCTAGTGCCGGTCGACTACTTCCTCCAAATGGGTAGAAGTTGAGCCTCTCGCGCACATCATGGAGACCGCAGTGATGAAGATCCTGTGGAGGGACATTGTCTGTAGGTACGACATCCCTCACAAATTGATGTCGGATAATGGTAGACAGTTTGCAGGGCACAAACTCAAGGAATGGTGTAAAGGGCTAGGAATTCACCAAACCTTCACTTTAGTCGCATATCGCCAAGGCAATGGCCAAGCAGAAGTTGTCAACCGGGAGATCATCGGGGGGCTCAAGATAAAGCTGAACCATGTCGGAGGTAGCTGGGTAGATGAACTCCCAAGCACTCTATGGTCTTACCGCACCACTCCAAGAGAAGGAACAGACCAGAGTCCTTTCAACCTGGTATATGGAGCGGAGGCAGTAATTCCAGTGGAAGTCAGTGAGAAGTCCGTCAAGCGGCAACACTACAATAAGGAAGACAATGATCAAGAACGACTGATTGACCTGGACCTAGTGTCAGAGGTACGAGACAAAGCAGCTACCTGGCTAGTGGCATATAGGCACCGTATGCAGCAAGCGCACAATCGCCGAGTAATCGCCCGAACTTTTCAAGTCGGAGACAAGGTCTGGAAGAGAATCAAGCCGGTCAGCGATCCCGGAAAGCTCGAGCCGCAGTGGAGCGGACCCTACATCATCGTCAAGAAGCTCGCCGGAGGAAGCTACTATCTACAAGATGACAAGGGCAAGAAGCTGGAGAGGACATGGCATGACAATTACCTCCAGCCATATCACACTCGGTGAGACTCGTGAGATATCATATGTATTTGTATTCATGTCTACGCTGCTTTGCAGTTTCAATAATGAAAGAAGCAAACGAAGTGTCTCATCAAGAACCACTGTAGTTGCCTAAAACCCTACAACCTCGTGGTGTTGCGGATGCCCGAGGTGAGTTGGCCTGGTCGTGGTGCTACGGATGCCCGACCAGGAGCTGCAAAAACCCTACTATCTCGTGGTGCTACGGATGCCCGAGGTGAGTATGCCTTGTCGTGGTGTTGCGGATCCCCGTTCAGGAGCTGCAAAAACCCTACTATCTCATGGTGCTGCGGATGCCCGAGGTGAGTAGGCTAGGTCGTGGTGCTGCGGATGCCCAACCAGGAGCTACAAAAACCCTAGTACCTCGTGGTGATGTGAATGCCTGAGGTGAGTAGGTCTAGTCGTGGAGCTGCCGATGTCCGACCAAGAGCTACAAAAACCCTACTATCTCGTGGTGCTGCGGATGCCCGACCAGGAGCTGCAAAAATCCTACTACCTCGTGGTGCTGCGGATGCCCTACCATGATTTGCAAAAACCCTTCTACCTCGTGGTGCTGCGGATGCCCGAGGTGAGTAGGCCTGGTCGTGGTGCTTTGTATGCTCAACCAGGAGCTTCAAAACCCTACTACCTCGTGGTGCCGCGGATGCCCGAGGTGAGTAGACCTGGTTGTGGTGCTGCAGATGCCCGACCAAGAGCTTCAAAAACCCTACTACCTCGTGGTGTTGTGGATGCCCGAGGTAAGTAGCCCTGGTCATGGTGCTGCGGATGCCCGACCAGGAGCTGCAAAAACCCTGCTACCTCGTGGTGCTGCGAATACCCGAGCTGAGTAGGTCTGGTTGTGGTGCTTCAGATGCTCGACCAAGAGCTGCAAAAGCCCTACTACCTCGTGGTGCTGTGGATGCCCGAGGTGAGTAGGCCTGGTCGTGGTGCTGCGGATGCCCGACCAGGAGCTGCAAAAACCCCACTACCTCGTGATGCTGTGGATGCGCGAGGTGAGTAGTGGTGCTGCGGATGCCCGAGGTGAGTAGGCCTGGTCGTGGTGCTGCGGATGCCCGACCAGGAGCTGCAAAAACCCTACTACCTCGTGATGCTGCGGATGTGCGAGGTGAGTAGTGGTGCTGCGGATGCCCGATTAGGAGCTGCAAAAACCCTACTACCTGGTGGTGCTGCGGATACTCGAGGTGAGTAGGGCTGGTCGTGCTGCTTCGGAGGCCCGACCAGGAGCAGTTTAAACTCCTATCTTCTTGCAGTGTAAAGCTTGGTTGGGTTTCCAAAGATGCCTGGCCAGGAGGAGCGCTAGATGCTCGACAAGCGACGAGTAAACTGAAGCACGGTAATGAGGAAATACTGCCGGAAATAACTTTGGATTTACTTCATCTAAAGTTGCGGGCAACACTAGAAATATGCTGGCCCTGGTTAAGCATTAAATAGGCTGAGCCCTGTCCTTGCCCGTGCAGACGATTAAATTGGACATTATGTACTCGCCTCTCCCTCGATGTAGGGTCTCGCGGATACAAAGAGGCCTAATGGGCGCCGGGGGGGGGGGGGGAATTGAAGAAAATTACGTAGTGTACGGACCATGAGACAAAGAAGATAGACGCATTCCGTTTCTTGGCTAAAGTCACGCTTCGAATCTATACAAACAGAGAGCACAAACATTAGATTTGACGCCGAAGACATTTCATTCAATTCAGAATTCGGAATACATCTCCTAAAATGCAGAAGGCAACTGCAAGTAGAAAGTTGAAGTCGCATTCATCAACTCAGAGCACACGAGATAAGAGTGCAAAGTGTATTTCATTCAAAGGGGGTGATTACACTTGAAGTACATTTGGAAATAAAGTTAAAAGGTAAAATACAAAAGAAGAAAAGAAAAGGCGGCAGCTGCAGCTCCTCCTCTTTGGGTGGTAGCTCATCCCAGGACTGGCTGGCGCTGAGGAAGATGAGGGCGGTGCCTGGCTTCAGCACTCCTGCTCGCTGGATTTGCTGGACTGCTCCGTTGAAGCCCTGCTTCAGCAGCTTTAGCGCCTGGTCAGCCAGGAGGTCGTCAAACCCGTCGGATTGATCGATGAGTATGCAAAGAGAATTCTTAATAGATATGGGAGCACTTAACCGGAGACACTTTTTGATATAAAGATGGAGCTTTTGGAGGGGTTTTAGGGTTGCTAGACACCTTTCAGAGAAACAATGATGAGGAGGAGTTTGCTATGCTCTCTAGTGAAACAGATAATACCGTTTCAGAAGGGAGAATTGTTGAGGTCAGAGTGTATTGGAATGTCGTACGCTTCGCAGGCGGCTCTGAGAGCACCTGATTTAACCTTCGAAAAAGCGGCTTCGTACCACTCTGGGTGGTAAACCCCCTCCCTCTCCCGTTTCTCCTTCCTGCTTTGGCCTCTTTCCGCTTCCTTGCCCAGGAGTTCTAACAAGAGGAGGCCTCTTTTCCCTTCCTTGCCCATGAGTTCTAACAAGAGGAGGAGAAGAGGATGGAAGCGAAGGAGTGTTTTCGCCTTCTCTCTTTATAGAGAAGAAGCCGCCCTCATATAACAATAGGAGCGCGACACGTGGACAATGATGGATGCCCATCCCGAGGCACCCCTTTTTCGGTGTCGTCGTTTGATATGGCTAGCAACGCCTCAGAACTCGCAGAACCTTTTTGGAATAATCCAAGGGACCGCATTGGGTCGGGTGACGAATGTACTGATTCCTCGGACCTAGCAAGCCGCCAATAGAGAGGAAATAACAATACGGGTCCCGCAGATGCATAGCTTCTGGTCATGCGATCAGACTCCCGAGACCACCTTGGGAGAAAGACGCCCGAGGTCATGTCGTACATTAGGCTCACAACACCACCTCGGGAGACAAACGCCCGAGGGCAGGTCAGGCCTCAGGCTCCTGAGACCACCTCGGAAGACAGACGCCCGAGGTCATGTCGTACCTCAAGCTCACAAGACCACCTCGGGAGACAATCGCCCGAGGTCAGGTCAGGTCTCAGGCTCCCGAGACCATCTCGGAGAGATGCCGAGGAATAGGACGCTCCTTGGCCCGAGTTCTTCCCCATTGTGGAGACTTTTCCTTAGCCCCGTCCTCTCCTCGTGGCCGTTGAGCTAGATGTCATCTCCCCGTTTGCTACGGCAGCTCGTCCCTTCGCTGGAAGTGACACAACACAAGATTGGAAGGCAGAAGCATGCCATTCAATTCCGAGAATTTTTACAAAGTACCAAAGAATAAAAGAAATAGAGGTAAAAGACATACTCAGAAGAAGGCATACTCAGAGCACAAAGGGCAAGGGTGCAAAAATATTTCGTTCCAAATTTCGGGTTACATCTGCATTACAGTGGAAAGTCAAAAAATTAATAGAAAACAAAATACACCCGCCGGCTACAACTCTTTGTCCTCGGGCGGCAAATCCTCCCAAGCTTGGCTGACACTGAGGAAGCCGAGGTCGACGTCCGGCTACAGCACTCCTGCCCGTCGAATCTGCTGGACTGCTCTGTTGAAGCCTTGCTTCAGCCGCCTCAGCACTTGGCTGGCCAGGAAGTCCCTGAACTCGTCGGCTTGGAGAAACTCATCCTTGAACGCCGCCCTCGCCTTTGCCTGCCGGGACTCTTCATCGGCCTTGTAGGTCTGCAATTCTTCCACAACATGGTCCCTTGCAGTCCTCAGCTCAGCTGCCTCGGAGGATTGTTGATCCCGAGCCACCCGGAGTTCCATGAGCTGTTGTGCGCCTGCTTGTAGTTGTGCCTGAGCCCGCTCTGAGTCTTCCTAAAGCCGGCAGACGTCTTCTGCCATCTTGGCCTCCCGCTCTTCCAAGTGTTTATTCTTGTGCGCCCGCTACTCCACCTCATCAGTGATGTCCTTCGTTAGCTTCGACAGGAGGAGCACCTGGTGTTTCACAGTGTGCAGGGCAGACCCAGAGGCCAACAGGGAGACCATATAGTGCTCCACTTTAGCCCGAAGGGCCCTGTTGACCTCTGCCTTCATCCGACCCTCCTCGCGAGCTCGGGAGACCTCCGCCTTTAATTTTGCTACCCCTGACGTCAGTCAAGCCGCCAACATATCACATCTGTGTGGCTGAGTGGGTAGGACTGTGAAAACTGTACGCACTCCAACGAATATCACTGATATATGTGGTTGAGTGGATAGGATGCTGGGGAGCCAACTACTGCAAAACCCCGAGATACAAGGGGAGCCACCAACAACTCTGATATCCCTCGAAAACAACGGTGAGGGTGTCATTTGCTTGCCTACAACTCCAACATCCATTGTACATAAGTGGTCGAGTATGACGTAATAGGACGGTTGCTCGCACTCTAGCAACTACCACGACAAGTGGTTGAGTGACCAAGCAACTAGATGACTGATGATGGCTTAACCATATGGAAGCCCAACAGTCGTCAGTATGCAACGGTGCAGGTATGGTGCATGATACCAAAATGCACAAACAACCGAATAACAACGATGCAACGATATAAGCAACAAGTACCAGAAACCAACGAATATGCAACTAAACTACTAGGTATGGTGTCTCTAATGCCAACCATCCTAGTGGTGTTTAATGAATATCTAAGTACACTCGCGTATGAGCGGTATATTACAGAATAGAAAATCAACGAGAGACTGTACGGATACAAAATTTTCGATTAAACTCGAAGACCAAGCAAGAAAGGTATCAACGGTGATATTAAAATAACCAATAACAAAGAACAAGGTCAAGCAGACATACTCAAACATAGAAAGTCATGCATTTAAGATAAAGCAACTACAAGAATACAAAGGAGAAGTACCCATCTTTATCGTAGGCCGTTCAGAAAAGACCCCACCTCCAGTGTCTCGTTTCAAATCAGGATCCTGTATTAAGGATTAAGTTATAAACAAATTTACTAAAATAGCAAACTACATATAAACAGATTAGGATAAGACTTAATTATCTCCTTCACTTGCTAATACAAACTAAATGATTAACTCATAATTAACCTGATCATCACGATTAGTTCATTTTAATTTCAACCCCCAATTAACCCAAGCCACAACATCTTAAGGATCAATCGAATTATCAACAAGATCAACAAATCTCTGAACGGTAAGCCCATAGAGAAGGAAATCCAAGACCTGTTTTATAATCTGATTTATACACATCCTACACATTATCATACAACTAGAAGGATCATATGATGATTGAATCAAGCCATGGTAAAATCCCCAACATCAGAACTAATACCTCATGATAGGCTATCGAAACAATGACCCAAATCAATTTACTAATCATTTATCAACCTAACAACAATTCCATAATCCAACCAACTATCTAATCAGACTACCAACTCATCTATACTGATATAATCAAATCCAAAGTCGATTCAATCTAAACTCTTACCGGAGATAAGCTGGGCAAATCCCGTTTCTCCCTTCCTGTTCTAATCCAAGGAAATCCAGCGACGAGCAACGCCTTCTCATGTTGATCCAACCTCCTCAGATCAATAGCCGCAAGAATGCATAACGGTGAGGCACAAATCCGAGCTTTGGCCTTGAACTCAAATAGACGCTACTTCGTCGGAGATCCAAAGAGGAGCTTCACGAGGATGGGATTGGATCGAAGGCTCGCGAGGTCTGTGCCATCAGCAAGGGCGACGACTGGTGGCAGCACACGAGAGAAGTCGATCATCGATGAATGTGCACGACCATGGGAGGTGAGGCAATCACTCAAAATCCTAAAGCCCTCGCTTGCGATTGAAAAGGGGAGTCGTCGGCGATGATGCCAGGAAAGAGGAGGGTCGCCGGCGGATCGTGGAGGAGAGAAGAACCCGGAGAGACGAAGGGGAATGTCTCAAGGGGAGAGGGTGACCGGGCACGGGAGAAGGAGAAGAAGAGGAAGACGAAGAAGAGGAAGAAGAAAGGGTGCGGCGGCATCGGGCTTGGATCGTGCACGAAGAGGGGAATTAGGCATCGGGCGGTTTCAAGAAGGAAGGAAACGTGAGAAGGAAAATGGATTTTGTTTTTGTCTTTTTTTTTTTTAAAGTTTAGACAACTTTGCAAAAAGATCCTCAAAGTTTGGGCTATTCAACTTCTTCCCTAAATTTTGGATTTTAAGGCTTTTTGCTCTCCAAGTTTTCGATATTTAACCGATGGAATCTTAACTTTCAAATTTACTATTCCAGAAAGGTCTGCAGAAGCTAGATTCAAACCTTTTGCATCCTCTCGTAACTTGTTTTTGTGATTTCACTATTGTGATTGCTCGAACTCTTTTCTTGACTATAATCTTACTTCAAAATTTGGCAATTTAACAACCTTATTTTGCTCTTTGGATTTGTCGGCCCAAAATAATCGACACGTGAAATTTAGTCGGACTATCACCGACTTTACATTCAACAGAACCTGGTACCATTAATTAGCCGACATTTTTTTTTTGAGCTGGTGTGTTCCCAGTAATGGTTGCCACGATGCACGCTCATTCTTACTTAAAATGTTCAAAGCTGAAGGTATAGAATCAAAATCAGGAAGACCAACCTTTTCCACTAGTACACATAGGGCAACCTCAGTTGACTCCCCAATCTTTTCATAATTCTTCTTGGCTGGATTATCTGTAGCATAGACTCGTTGCAAAGAGTTGAACATTTGGCTATGTGAAGAAGACGTGGAACTTGAGCAGGAAACTCAAGCTGCACTCCAGTGTCATCAAATATCATATCATCTGGCGCAAATGTAGTTCCAGTACAGGCATATTCATTAGTAATAGGGCCACGGTGCACCGATTGGACTACACAAACCTTTGAGACGGACATCATATTGGTAGTAAGAGTGCCAGTTTTATCACTACAAATCATTGTGGTGCAGCCTAGTGTTTCCACACAAGGCAATGACCTCACAATAGCATTAAGCCGTGCCATTCTTTTTGTTCCAAGAGCTAAGCATGTGGTAATAACAGCTGGAAGCCCTTCTGGAATGGCAGCAACAGTGAGAGCAACTGCAATCTTGAAGTAGGGAGTAGCACCTCGCATAATTCCACCACGGGAAGGATCATGGAAATGCCCAATATTAACAAC
>JAGFNQ010001303.1:54846-100815 GCA_024364735.1 Boesenbergia rotunda | reverse complement strand
TTTGATTTAAGGACAAGATACTAATCCATAGAGCTTAGATTTATGAGAAATTGACAACCTTAGGTAATTTTTTTTTCATTTGCTTCTAATTATGCTTTAGAAAACCTAAGGGATACATATTTAGTTGTTTCGCGAGACGCTCAAGGTTAAGTGTGGGGGAGTTGATAAGCATCATTTTATTGATTATTTTAATTGCTAAAATCCATGTTTGACCCATGTTTTTATTGCTTAATTATGATTTTACCCTAGGTTTTGGAACTTTATCTTATTTTGGACTTAATTGCAAAATTATACAATTTTTGGATTATTTGGCCACTAATTTTCTGATATATTTTTGTAGACATGAAAGGATCCTAGACCTAGGGCATACTGGGTCAAACCTGAGTCGGATGTGAACCGGATCGAATTATCAAGCCTACGATTAATCCGGGCCGTCCGATTCAAGAGCGGCTAGATCTGAGCCATCCGGGACGATCTGAAGCAATCCGAGCTAGGGTTAGGGTTGATCAAGCTCTATGATCAAGATCTGAAGGTTTCATTCCAATCAGAGCTAAATCAACCGTTGGATCAAGCAAGGAGGGCTCTAGAGCGTCCATTCACAGATAGAGTTGATCTGGACCATCCGTTGCATATCTGGAGGATCCGAGCTACCACAAGGCAGATCCTGACCCCAGATCATCATCATAAAAGTTTGGCTCAAATCAGACCAAGATCTACTGTTGGATCTCCTCCGATCAATCTGGGCCATCCGTTGATTACTATTTAATCAAAAACGCAGCAGCTTCTCCCTTCGTCGCGTCTCCGCCGCAGTCATCTTCTTCTTCAGCTGTTCTTCGATTTTTAGCTTGTGTCTTCATCAAAGGAGGCGCGTCCACTCAATCTCTACCTTGGATCGAGTTCTGAGTCTTTGGGGATCGATTCCTTGAAGAATTCTGTCCATTTGCGCCGGAACAGGGCTTGCTTGAGGGTTTCGGCATTTCCTCAGTCCGACCACTGTCATCTCTTCCACAATCCATTTCCAAGCTTCCGAGCCATTTGTAGGGGTTCTCAAGTGGTCTCAGAAGTTTCCCAAATCACCATCGCAGCTCATTCAACTGAGAAAGAGTGAATCGGATCAAAATTTCCAACCAAACGCAGATTGGAACAGAATCACCTTCAGAAACGAATTTCCACTGATTTACTGTGCCTAGGGGTTCGAAGCCGGCTCTTGATTGACGACCAAGAAGTTCTTGAGCTTAGGGAGTGATTGAGTTTAGATTTCTTTGGTTAAATTCGTTTGTTTAGCTGTAATTTCAATTACTGCTGTAGTTCTTACTGTTTTCGAATTTCAGATTTGGTTAATCTCGTTTCCTACTTGTTTCTGCTTAATCTAGCTTTAATCCTTCAAGTTTAGTAGATTAGGAACTTGTCTAGTGGATAATTGTTTTAAATTTCAGTTGATTTCTTATTCTAATGCTTGCGTGCCATTTTCTTAACTGCGTATCAGACTCTTGTTCTGTTTTCTGCAACTTTCCATTCAGTTTCGAATTTTTAGTTTATTCCCAGTTAGATCTGTGTTTAGTTCATTCCCTTCGATTGAAGATAGCCTTTAGTGAGCCGACACATTAGAGCTGAGCTGGAATTCCATTTAGTTCTGTTTCTGAACTTTTAGCTCAGCCCTTGCGTATCAATTCTTCCAATTTCATGTTTAGTTTCATCTCTGTATTTTCAGTCTAGCATTTCTAAATGTTGCATCAGTGGGCTCAATTTGGCTGAATTGAAGTTGAATATTAGAGTCGAGCATTAAATCTCAGCTGGATTGGTTAATCTGCATGTTAATTTTCAGTGGCTGCGTATCATTATATTTCTGAAATTCTTGGTGTGTAGTTGCTGAAATTTGTATCAGTTCATTAGCTCCCTTGAACCTTTACTGAAGATTAGATTTAGGTATCAATTCCAGCTTGTTGTTGCTTGTTTTGCATATCAAACGGATGCTGAAATTCAGCATCAGATTCTGAATCTGCCAGTCAGTAATTCATCTATTTCAGTCTTGTTGCATGCTGTGCTGTAATTTTAGTATCAACTCTGAAGTTGTATCAATGGAACATGAGCTCTTTTGAGTTTTATACGAACAACAGAATTGAGCAATTCATTTTGGTTGCTGTGTCAATTTCTGCATCTGAATCTGTCTTACTGCATCCACTTAATTCTCCCTGCATTTCATGAAATTCGGCAGTTTTGTGTATGTCAAAATTCTGCAATGATTCTGCCTAGATCAGTCCACCTTCTAAATGTCAGTTAGGGATATTTGGATTTCTTTCCAAGCATGAGTTTATGCGTTTAATCTCAGCTTGATTTGTGAATTTCTGCATTGAACATGTACTGCCTTAATCAGTTTTTAAGTTTCAAATTGCTGTATTCATTTAAGCAAATGTCTTCCTTGATAGCCTACCCTTCCAATGTCGAGATGGTCAGCTATAATGGCTGCAGTTAGTTCCAAACTTTTGCACAGCAGTTCTTTTTACATTGCGTATCAAGTTGGCTGCACTTTCTGCATGTTTGTATCACTGAAGCTGTGGCACACAAGTTATCTTGATTTACTTGCCACAGCATGTATCAAGTAGGGTTTTGGCATAGGTTTTGTATTGGACTGTTTTGAGATAGTTTTGCTGCAATTGAGTTGAATGTGCTATCAGATTCGTTTAACAACTTCGGCTGAGTTGCATTGGTTCATTAAGTTTCATTAGATGAGTTCCTTGGGGACATTTACTTTGTTTAGCTCATTTAGTTGAGTTCATTTATTTTCATTGCGATTCCATTTCATGATTGCAACCCAAAACCAGAATATCTATTTGAAACCCGAAAACACAAACGACACATAAATACAAGTTCGAATCAAATTATGTCAACTAGCCCCGAGAAAAATACGACCTGTGGCCCCCATATTACATTTTCATAGTTTTGATTGTAAAAGGGTTTCTAGCTGTTTATAAATATTTAAATCTGATGAGCCCACACTTTCGTGACAATTTAATCTAGTATTTTGGGCTTGTCAGGGAGTTAGCACGAACTCCCTCGATTGTGGATTGGTCTGGAGTCCGATTAGGGAGTTGGCACGAACTCCCTTGATAATAGATCGGTCTGGTGACCGATCCAGGCTGTCTGATCGATCTGGTGAACGATCAGAAACAGATCAGAAACATTCTGTATGGTGGCTGATTGGTCTGATAAACGATCAGAAACAAGCAGAAGGATTCTGATTAAACCCTGATTGGTCTACATGACCGATCAGGGGCCATCCTGGACCGATCAGGATTGTTCCTGATCGGTCAGGAAGTGACATGATCGGTCACTTTGACCGATCAGGCTCTAACCTGATCGGTCAAGTGACCGATCAAGTGGCTGTGGCCTGAAAGATCAGGGTTTAGCTGATCGGTCAGTGGACCGATCAGGGGTCTTGACCCTCAAAACCCTGAATTCACACAGAAGGGTTGAGGATCGGTCTAGTGACCGATCCCTGATCTCTGATCGGTCGATGAGACCGATCAGATAGTTACTGGATCGATCAGAGTTGAGTCTGATCGGTCAAAGGGGTGACTGATCGGTCCGGGTGACCGATCAGCGCCTCAAAACTTTAATTTGAATCACTGTCAGACTTCCTGATCGCTTCTGATTTCCTGCTGATTTCTTTCTGATATGGTTGATTTGCTTCGCTAATCCATCTGATGAGTGTGCAGGTGATATAGGGACGATACAAACCAAGAAGGAGGGTCAATGGCGACTTTCGCTATGGCAAGTTTGTTTGTTTTCTGTTTGCAGCATTCAACGGCTTCTGGCGCGGCTGGCGACTGACCTGAGGCTCAGCTGAAAAGGTCTTCAGTGGACTAAGCGCTCAGTGGAGGTCAGTGGGTCAGTGGTGATGAAGCTGTGGTTCAGTGGGTGTTGACGCGCCTGGTGATGAGCAGAAGGAAGCTTAAGAGGAGGCTGGCGAAGCAGAGACAAGTAACTTGGAAAACTGATCGAAAATCAAGCAGACACAACGAGAATGAAGAGATGAGTGAAGGTTCTTGCATTAGGGTTGTGCTGTGTTGTGCTCTGTGAAGCTTCTTCTTCGTGCTTTCTGTGATTGATTTGTAAGCTTCTTCTCTAAGTCTCTATGTTTAATATGATATCTGTCTGAGACTGGCTGTGGAGAGGTTACTCCACCGAGAAGGAGATTTGCTTATCTGGATTTCCGGGGCTTGATCTGCCGACGATCAAGGGATAGCCCACCTCACGGGCACGCCAAGGAGTAGGGGCAAATTATCCCCGAACTTTGTAAATCATTGTGTCATTTCTGTATTTTTGTTTGTTTGTTTCTTTCTGTTTGTGTGTTCTTCCGCTGCTAACCCAAGTGCAGAAAGAATCGAAAGAAGCCAGACTTTTAAGTGGCTAGCTATTCACACCCCCTCTCTAGCCATCCAAGATCCAACAAAAAAAGTCTTACGAACAAACTGGGTCGGAAACAACGTTTGTATTCTCATCGCATGGCAGAAGGTACGTCGTTAAGAGATCACTTGACCGTGTTTAAGGAAATCGTCTCTGACCTAGAGGCTTTGGAGGTCAAATATGACGATGAAGATTTAGCATTAATTTTACAGTGTTCTTTACCCTCGTCATATACGACTTTTAGAGATACTATTTTATATAGTCGTGATACTCTTACTTTGAATGAAGTTTATGATTCATTATTTTCAAAAGAGAAAATAAAACAGCTTGTCGAAGGATCTGAGGCTCAGGGTGAGAGTCTTATTATTCGAGGAAGGACTCAGGAGGAAGACTCTGATGGTAATATCAGGGGCAGGTCGAAATCCAGAAATAGCGATAAGATCTGTAATTATTGTAAGAAGAAGGGTCACAGCAAATCAGAATATTATAAGCTGCAGAATAAGAATAAAAGGGTAGGTGAAAATTCGAGGGGAAAACAATTAGAGAAGTATGGTGAGGCTGATGTTGCCGAAAATCACAGTGATGGTGAACATCTCATTGCATCTGATGCTGATTTAAAGCAGAGTGAGGAATGGATTCTTGATTCTGGTTGTACGTTTCATATGTGTCCCAATCGGGACTGGTTTTCAACTTATGAAACGATTTCAAGTGGTGTTGTTTTGATGGGTAATAATGCATCCTGCAGAATCGCTGGCATTGGTATGGTCAGAATTAAGATGTTTGATGGTGTCATTCGGACACTTGGTGATGTGAGGCACGTCCCTGATTTGAAGAGAAATATGATCTCTTTGAGTATTCTTGATTCTAAAGGGTGCAAGTACACTGGCGAAGGTGGAGCTGTGAAGGTCAGTAAAGAGTCTCTTGTTGTGATGAAGGGACTAAGGAGAACCGCCAATTTATATGTTCTGCAGAAATCCACAGTAATAGGTGATGTTGCTGTCACAAGGTGACATTGATAAAAGAAGATCACTTACGGGAGGCTGAATATATGGCTATTACAGAAGCTTGTAAGGAAGCTATTTGGTTGAAAGAACTCTACCATGAGCTTAGCGAAGACTTGCATATTACTACAGCCTTTTGTGATAGTCAGAGTGTCATTTTCCTCACGAAGGATCATATGTTTAATGAGAGGACAAAGCACATTGATGTGAGGTATCATTTTATACTTGATGTTATTGCTTGTGATGATATTATTGTCAGGAAGGTCAGTACTCATGATAATCTGCTGATATGATGACAAAGTCATTCCCTATAGCCATGTTTAAGCATTGCTTAGACTTGGTTAGTGCTAAATGTTGAGATTTGCTTGTGAGACTTTTGTGGAAGAGGTGGAGAATGTTCTTTTGAAAATTTGTGAAATTCGCGTCAAGGTGGAGATTGTTAGAATTTGGTGACCCGAATTTAGTTTGATCTGTTAATTTATTATTAGATATTTTCTTATTAATATGTTAATTAATAGATTCTTTATAAATTTGTTAATTAACAGTTTCGTTATTAATTTTTTTATTTGACTAAGTATCTTAATGTCTCTATAAATTGTGTATCTCATGGACAAGTTTATCAATCAAGAAAGTTATTTGGTTACCTCTTCCTCTTTTCTCTCTACCTCTCTTTTCTCTCTACTTCTCTTTACTTTATTAAAGCCTTGAGAGCCGCCGACTTTGTATTCCACCGTTCATAGTGATTTTTCCTCCTCTGCCCCTGGTTTTTCCCGTCAAAGGTTTTTCAAGTAAATCTTGTGTGTGTTTTCTATTGTTCTTGTTATCGTTTTTCGTGCTAATCTTGTTTCACAGTCTATGGAGTAAATGAAACAGACTTAGAAGACACTCGGTTAAGGATACAAGTTGCTGCTAATAATGCATTTCCTCAATATAAAATTGGCAAATTAACTTAAGCCATCATAGAACTAATTGTATCTAAAAGAGTTCGATTTCTTCTTTCAACATCCCCATTTATGTGGATTTTTTGGAATTCTTAGTTGTCTAATAATTCATTTATCTTTACACATTGACTTGAACTGAATATTCATCCTATAGTTAGTATGTAAGATTTTAACCTTATTTTTCAATTGTTTCTCAACTTCGTTTAAATAACTATTGAAGCAATCTAATACTTCATATTTATGAGAAATCAAATACACATGACCAAAACGTATGAAGTCATCAATAAATGTAATAATCTAGGACCTCACGTCTAGCCTTCACATTCACTGGATAACAAATATCTCTAATAGTATTCCCAAATGGTTTAGTACCTATTTTTCTAATAAGACAATGCTTACATACAGACAAATTAATCTTAATATAAGCATCTAATATGTTCTCTTTATCTAATATATACCTATTTATTTTCTTAGTGTTGTTTATGTTATGTGTTAACAAACTTGAAAAAGAAATTTGATGTGTTAACAATCTTAAAAGGAGGATCGACATTCATGCTCTTCACATTCAAATTCTGATCCTCTGAATTCACATTCAAATCCTCTTCTGGATCCTCCTCAATCTCTTCAAGTTCTTCTTCTTGAGTTGGTATTTCATGATCCACGTGGTGAAGTAGTTTTATATACAACTCTACATATGTGGTACGGGAAAGGAGAAAGGGTGTTGGTGTGCGGTTGCTCAGAAACCTTTGGAAGAAGAACCAACATAAATGAAGTGATAGTAGTAGTTCATCACCCCTTTTGCTCAGTCTTCCAATCAGTTTACCTTCTTATGCATTGGCCTGTGAACTCATCAATCAAACATGGAAGGTAGTGAGGCTAAATTTGTCAGGCTTGATGTTCTATATTCTGAAGCTCGATATGGAGCTTCTAATGTTGAGCAAGATCAAGATGTTGAAATTATGTTGAGAAAGATGCTGTCTATATTCATCTTCATTGTAATATATGATCAGAAAGTATCGCCACTGTATTTTTTTAAGTAATTCAGGTATTTAATTCTTACAATCCGACTAATTGTGGAGGTTACTGGTCTGACTCTCACGGAAATTTTTCATCGGTTATATATCAAGGTTAATTGGAAAGCACAGATGAATTCTGACGTATGGGCCAGCGTCACAAATAATTTAAACTTCTTAAATGGAATGTGTCCTAGTTGCCCAGGGAGGCTATCCATCGTTTATCATCACACCATATCCTCAGGGAATCAACATTGAGTTTTAGCACCATGAACTCCTTCCCACAGCAAAGAGAATTTGCAACGATCAACAAGCTATGGCTGCCATACTGAGTGTGTCTTGCACTCGAAGTTCCGAGCCTTGGGGAATAAGCTGGTGGCCTCCTACTGGCGAAAGGCCGGTGACAAAGCTAGTGAAGGACATGGAATTGGAATGGTTGAGCAAGGAAGAGAGGAAAAGATGAAGAAATCTTCTCAATCTCAATTTGTCATGGCAGAACAAAAGCCATAGGAATGAACTTTTTTTTCTAATTTACCGTTTGATTAAATTTCAATATTATCCATTTCACTTCATGTATCTAACTTTCATAATTTGAAAATATATGTATCACCTTCCCCTTATACTTCTTTTCTTTTTTTCACATATATGTATCACCTTCCCGTTATACTTCTTTTCTTTTTTTTTCACATTCAAATTTTTACTATACTCATTCAAAAATTCATTGCTATTAATTTATACCCTCAAATGAGGGTATAGATATATTAAAGAGGTTTACAAGAGTACATTTATTTAAATGGTTGATGGGCCTAAAAAATTTAAAATAATTTCAAATTAAATGTACTCATGCAAAGCTCTTTAATATATATATATATATATATATATATATATATATATGCTTTCGGATCTGAATTCGACGGTATAAATTAAGAACAGTAACTTTTTAACTTACAAAAATTTGATAAAATTTATCACAAATTCATTATAGGGCCTACAAGATGTTCACTAATTAATACCACCAATGAATTTTTAAGACTTCTTGGTTAGAAAAATATTAAACTTTTGAATTTTTTGCATGATATAGATAAGATGAAATTGATTGATGGACTTAAAGAATTCTGAATTATTTTAAAACAAAATCAATATACTCACATAAATCTCTGTAATATATTCGTATCCTTAAATTTGAATTCCATAGCTTAAATCAAGAAGAGGAAAATTTTAAACATGTTTAAAAAAATTTAAACGTGAAAAAAAAAATTGAAGATAAAACACCAAACTTCTTTCTATATCAATCTAACAAAACGATAGAGCAACTGAATAAAACGCCGAACTTCTTTCTATATCAATCTAACAAAACGATAGAGCAACTAAATTAAAAAAAATAATTAACTAGGTTAGATAATATCAAATTTGAAGCGACTGACCAGTTTCATAGAAATTTCTCACTAGCCACTAAATTAAATCGGAAAACATTCGCGATAGACGATTTAGAAACTTAACATTCCACAATTGCGCATTCTATTTGAAATAAAAATTCTTATAAAATCCATCAAAAGCTAATTAATCACCCTTCTGGTATAGAGAAGCATGATTGAACAACGGAAGGAGCTCACTCAAATGGAATGAGAATGTAAAATTGAATATTAACGCGGCAAACTCTTTCACCTTATACGTATCCCAAGCCTTACATAAGATCAACTCTTCTACAGCATAATAATGAAAACAGATCTGATAATTTTATCATTCTACTAGCTAATTAATATCTCTTTACATCGTGAGACAATCGTTAACTGGGCGGGTTTCGTAAGCGTCCTGGTAGTGATGATACGGTTGTTGGGCTACAGAATACATGATGCCGTAGTTCGCCGGCATCGGCTGCCAAGTCATCATATTGAGCCCTGCCACGGTCGCTGGTTTCTTCTCTTCTTCTTTAGCAGGTTTCTTCTCCTCTTTCTTTTCTTCAGCTGATCCGACACTGACGAGGTCAGCACTACCCATCTTCCTCCTGAGGACAGTGGTCAGCGCGACCGAGTCAACCCCATCGCCGACGACGATGAGGCAGTCTTTGTCCAGCGACACAGAGAGCACACCGGGCAAGCCGACGGCGGTCTTGAGAGCTTTGGAGCACCTCTTGGCGTCTTTCATGGCCACCTTCACCACCACCTTCTGCTTGGCCATCTTAAGAACTAATCAAAGCTGTGACTAGTGTTGTAGCTCGATTTCAGATTGTGAAGCGAAGAAGCGTTTATATAGACAGAAACCAGGAAAGGGAACAAGTGTGAGCGAACCCAGTAGGAAGTCTCCTCACGGAAGATTTATATATAAGTCAAGTCAAGTCAGCCAAGTGACTTGGGATGAAGAGCAGACACTACGCGGACTTGGAACAATTAAGTAGCCATCCACCTTTGACTAGAAAGCTTTTGACTGGAAAGGAAACAAAAACAGAAGAAATGTTTATAATTCTTCAATTAATTGTACATCAGTTGCTTTCATTATTTAGTGGAAAAATGATAACATTCAGCTCACATAATTCAATATTATTGATCTTCCAATTCAATATATAAAGATATATTATGAAAAATATTTTACCTTAACATGATAGTTTTTGCATGAGAAGGTCATCAACGATACATTTTATATCCATTAAAAATTAATTTAAAAATCTATTAAAATAATTATCTATATAATTATCAAACTATGTCAATACAAGAAGAACTAAATTTGAGAAAAGTGTAACCCTTTAAAACCATGAAGAAAGTATTTAAAAAAAAAAAGAAATAACCAGTGTTGATCTAGCGCAAGTTCACTTGCGTCCATCCCTTCCGTACTTTAAAAAATAAAATATGTTTATACACGTAGGCAGTTTCTCTGCATTGGACCGTCATACATCATCACTGCCATTCTGATGAAAATGAAAAATAAAAAATAATAGAAATTTCATAATTTAGTGGTGCATAGAAACAAAAGTTCATATTAAAAAAACATCATGCACAAAAAAAATTTTAAAAACAAACTTTGGCGCAAAGAGAATCAGTTAAGAAAAAATTTCAAATGCCGCATTTAAGTGCAAATATATTCGTAGATGATCAACAAATGCTTCTGAATGAGATAATATGAAATTATAATAAATATACACATTAAACATAAAAAGATGACTTAATTGGTAACGATAAAATTGAATAGATGACAATAATAATAAAGTAAGATATAATACTCGATGACAAAAGGATTCAGATAATCGATCCTACCCAGTGACTAGTGAGATAAAATTTAATTGTTGTTGCTTTATACAAAGCAAGCCCTCGAACAAGACAGCTCTTGCACTAAAAGGATCATTCCAATACATCTTGTCCAGGAGACATATGACACAGCTAAAGCAGACTTACAAGAGGAGCACTCTCCAATTTTGACTTTTCCAACTTCACTCTCAAAATGCCCAAATGAAGCATCTTTTCTTTACATATCGAACAAAGGCTCTCTGGGATCTCAAGTGAAGAGTACAAATGATTTTGAATAGCTTGTTTCCACTCAAACGGTTTATGGTTGAACCTCTTAGGGACCTCCAAATTCGATGGAGGATTTAATATTTGATTTGAATGGAGGAGAGTATAGAAAGACTATTGATATCATACAAAAATATCCGATTATATATATATATATATATATAGAAATTTACTTTTTCCAAATCTACTAATTACTTTTAATCTATCTTTTTAATTATATGTTTTTAATTGGATGGAAAAAAGAAAAAATATTAGTATAGAAAACATCCAATCTTTTAATAAGTATGAGTATAAGGATGAATATTCGATCCCGATAGGTATGAGGACGGAGGATATGAAATCCGACCCGAACTCAACTCATTATCATCCCTAAGAGGCATGAAATAGAAAACCCCAAAAGTGGAATTAAGGAATATCTGCCTCCAAACCCCTCTAAAAAAATATTAGGGGCTGCTTGGTAGACAGGTTTAAGAGGTTGGAATCGGAATGAGATTATTTTCATTCCCATACCTGATGCTTGGTAGATGGGAATCGGAATTAATGTATGATTTTGATTCCCTTATTTTGATAACCTACTCACCCCTCGGTTATCACTAAACCCATTCCCCCCTCTTCGTTTTTTTTTGTCGCAGGCCACAAAGCCCTCGCCGCATCGCGTCGTCTCACCTCCCACTCGCGTGTCTCCCCTCGTTCTCCAGGCGGCGCCGCACTTCTTCCCCTCCCCACCTCGCGTCGCCTCCTTCTCCTGGCGCCACCTCCTTCTCCAGGCGAAGCCCGCTTCTCCCCCCTCCTCACCTCACGTCGCTCCTCCTCCAGGCACCGCCTTTTTCTACCGGCGCCGTCTCTACTTCGAGAGTTACAAGTCCACCTTTTTCTATTGGCGCTGCATCCTTCTCCCGGCATCATTTTCGATTTTTTGATTTGTTGAGCTATTCCGGTTGCCCTATTATGTTCTGCACTTTTTTTATTTTTTGATTTGTTGAGTGATCCCGGAATTGCGTGGTGCCCCTGCGGCATCAAGGGCAGCCACTGCCTCTCCCTTCCTCCCTCCCTCGCATCTCTCTCTCTCTTTGCCTGCCTTTCGCAATCCGCATGGTGGCGAGTGTCGGTTCCCTCGCCATGGAATAATCCCTGGTTGTGCACCTATTCCTAGTTTGGTTCCCCGATTTGCCTCGATTTCGCTGATAGTTTCCCCCAACTTGCCTCGATTCTCCCCGATCCGGGGTCTGTTTTTTCTTGCAGCGGCGCCTCCATTACTTTTTCAGGTTGTGTTGAATATTTCTTAAGTTGGACATTGGAAACCAGGTTTTAATTATTTTATGATGCCATTAGCTAATAATTGGTGTTACTTGAATTGGCATTCCAACTAGTAGTGGCAAAGACTTTGATCCTTTAAACAACAAAAATAGTTTTTGGCTATATTATGTGGTTATATGATTTTCTGCCCTAATTTTAGTTACAATAGCAGTTTTGTGTTAATCAGTGTTCTACAAAAACTGCTTCAGCATTTTTTTTGTCATGCTCCTATTCTTCGGAATTGTTGCAAAGTGCGATTATGTGCTATGATATTTGGAAAAGTGGCAAGCCTCACCATGTCTGATCTTTTCTAATCTCTCTCATTGTAGAAATGTGTTGTTAAGCCCCTGATTGTACGTGTTGATTATATCCCTCGTCGTTTTGACCCAGCTTCACTAAGAAGAGGAAACTACGCTGAACTTCTCAATTTATTTCCGTGGAAGGTATTGTTTACTAACTTAAGGTTGTTTTTCCATTTTTCCATTATTATGACTTGAAGAGGCAACTGTATCTGGTCCTTCGGTAGTATACTTGGAGAAATGATGTTTTACTAAGGTGTCTCGAGGGACTACTATCACTGCTCCGCTGAGGTGGGGTTGAATTGTTAGCATCCATTTTGACCTTCCAGTTTTAACCCTCAGGTTGCCCATTAGGCAGTTCATTATGAATTGTATTTGATTTCTACCTTTTGATGCAATAAACCATAACTTTATAAATGTCATTTGGAAGATCCAATCAGATATAATAGCTGCAAGCCTGCAAGACAGATAAATAAAAACTGAACTCATAGGATCATTTCCCTTTTTCTTTTGTTACACTCGTGTTGCTTTATTGAATAGACTTACATAATGGAATCAGTCTGTTTCCCTCCATGCAAAATTTTGTTGCTTGAACTTATAATAAGTTCCTTGACATCTCAGTTTCTTTTGGTTCTAGTCCTCTTGTTCTGATCTCTTATTACAAACCATAGGAGTGTTAATTGGTTTTGTCCCTAAGATTCTATCATCTTCAAGCATAGCAAATACTTCAGATTTAATAACCAATAGCCAATTACTCATCTATAGTAATTGATTTATCTCTTTAGTATGGATTGATTTATCTCATTTGTATGGATTCTTATCATATTAATCGGTAATTCTATGCATTCATTTCTAGTAATATTAATCGGTATTTCTATCATATTAATGAGTTTCTATTTAATTTTGTAGAAAGATGGCACGACCACCATTTAACTATAGAAGACGTAGATTAATGTGCACTTTATGGAATATGTATGGAATGCTCATGATTTGTTTGGTGGTCCTACTTTATCAAATTGCAATACTTACATATCGTCGAAGTAGAATTCGTCAAATAAAAAGTAGGGAGGACAAACAGATTGCACGTGTGGAATGGATGTTCAGCCTTACAAAAGAGAGCGATGAAATAAGTACTAGTGAACTTCAAATGGATAGGAAAACATTCAGGATATTGTGTGATATGATACAAGACGTTGGAGGTTTAAAAGCTACAAAAAATGCCACCATTGATGAAATTGTGGCCTTGTTTGTTTACATGTTGGCGCATCATAAAAAAAATCGTACGATGAGTCTGCTTTTTAAAAGAAGTCGGGAGATAATAAGTCGTCATTTCAATTTGTCTTCGAGCAATTTTACAACTGCACAACATATTGCTCAAGAAACCTGAACGGGTGCACGATGACTGCAAAGATGGTAGATGGAAACCATTTAAAGTAAGAAAATTTTAATCGCCTATAATACTTTAATTTAATGTTTTTTTTTATTTCAATCTATAATTCCAATAATTACCTCTAATTATTATAATCGAAAATTATTATAGGGTTGTTTAGGTGCTTTAGACGATACTTTTATCCAAGTGACACCCCCTAAAGAAGAAAAACAACGTTATCGCACAAAAAAGGGAAGGATTGCAACAAATGTCTTGGAAGTATGTTGTCCACAAATGCAATTCATCTATGTGTTACCTGGGTGGGAAGGGTCTGCCCATGATGGTCGGGTACTTCGTGATGCCATCAGTAGACCATCTGGTCTTAAAATCCCCCAAGGTAAATAACAAATACTTTTTTACTTTGAAATTGAAACTACAACGGAGTTTTAAATTTCTAGAATACTTGCATTTATTAATTTAACTAGTGTGCTTGGTTTAGATTGTTATTATTTGGTCGATGCTGGATATTGCAACTCAAATGGATTTTTGGCACCTTATCGCGGGCATAGGTATCACCTCAATGAATGGGAAGATCGTTATCCCGAGACAGCCGAAGAATATTTTAATATGAAGCACTCTAGAGCTAGGAATGTTATTGAGAGGTGTTTTGGTTTGTTGAAGGGGCGTTGGAAAATCTTAGCTTCCCCTTCATTTTTTCCAATACAAACCCAAGTTCGTATTATCATTGCTTGTTGTTTGCTTCATAACTTGATACGTAAATTCATGAGCTATGATCCTCAGGAGTGTATCTCTGATGAAGATAACCAGAGTATAGATGATGATAGTGATCGCGGGCCTAAAACGGAGTACATACGGACAATTTCCCCAACTGATCAATGGATTGCATTTAGGAATGATTTAGCAATCCAAATGTTTAACAATTGGCAAAATGAAATATTTAATATGGAATGACTTTCATTATTGTGACGTTTGTTCTGTTTTCTATGCAACTCGTATTTTGTGATGCTAGTATTTATGATGCAAATTTTTGATGTTGTGATATTAACGGTTTTTAATATTCTTGCCATGTGCATGTGTATGTGTAGTAGATGCATCTTTTTTAATCTAACGTTTTTTATTGATGTTGTGCCGTTTATTCTATTTTCATATTATATGATGCTCTAATGTTTATGACATTTATGTATTTTTGTCACTTTGACATGACTCGGATACTAGGATGGAGAGTAATCCTACAGAACCTGTGGGAATGAATGTAATACGAGGAAGAGGTAAAAACAAAGTTTTTTAGACGGAAGAGGAGAGTTGGGCATTAATAAGATGTTGCAAGATATGGCAACCGATCCTCTTTGGAAAATAGATGGAGGTTTCAAGAACAATTACATAATCGAGATAAGAAAGATTATGATCCAAAAGTTCCCAACATTCGTCAAATCTGTTAGTCACATTAAATCAAGAATCAAAACCTTAAAGAGGAAATTCCATGCTATCAATGAAATGTGTAGACAAAGTGGTTGCACCTAGAATGATGTTGAAAAGAAGATGGCTAGTGACGAAACATGGTATCTTGATGGATTAAGGTACATGTGTTAGTCATTATTGGTTTTTTCAAATTATAATGTCGTTTATGGATATGTTAAATTGGCTGTTATATTCTTCTTTTTGAAAGAATCACAATGATGCCAAAAGTCTCTACAATGTATCATTCCCTTATTTTTCGGAGTTAGAAATGGTATATGGCAAAGATAGAGCAACAGGCCTTGTTGCGGAAGATCATACAATGGTTGCACAAAACATCACTGATGTGGATGCTGAGTTGACTGTATCAGTTAATAATTCACCTATATATGAAGGAGTTGAAGTTGATTCGATGTCACATCAAGAACCTTCTGTTACATCCTATGTAGCACGGATACTCTTGAAAATGAATTTTTTGAAGTATCGAACACGGATACGACACGGATACGGAAACGATACGCAAATACGCGTATCGGATACGGCCAAAACCGTGTCGTTGACTTTTTTGAAGTTTGACCGGGAGGATACGTTTTGGACACGGCAAGGACACGACAAGGATATGGCCAAGATAATTTTTTGAGATATATTTGGGTAAAATTATAAATATTTACCGAGATATATTTAAAAGTTTTAGGGGTTAATTGAAAATTTTTTAAAGTTTTAAAGTGTAATTAGAAAACTAATTAATAAAAAACAAATAAAAGCTACCGAGAAGTCGCGTATAACCTAATCCCGATCACACTTGCGTCGTCGCCCCTTTTCATCAGCCATCGCCCTGCTCGATCGCACGCCGCCGTCGCCGTCGCCCACCTTTCTTCTGCTACCGCCCCGTCGCCATCCCTCTCTATCGCACGTCGTCGCCCCTTTCTGGTGATGTTGTCGCCGTCACCGTCACCAGGTAAACCCTAATCTCTCGATCTCATTTCTTTGGCTGTCGCCGAATAGATTTGGTTTTGATCAGAATCTTTCTGCCAGCGGCCACTCATTGTTTCTTCAACATGTTCTTCAACAGATGCTTTCAAATTTCAATGAGATGCTTCATTTTTTTTTGTTTCATGATCAAGCTTATACGGTTTGAAAAGTTTATACGGTTTGAATCTTGCTTCATGATCAAGCTTCATTATAAAGCTTCATTTTTTTTGTTAGTTTATACGGTTCTTTGCACAGTTAAGCCTTAACTTGGTGTTGAGACTGATATGGATGTTTAATTTCCTTTTACTTGGTTAAGATAGATTTAGAACATTTGGTGTTTTATATTTACTTGCTTAAGAAGGATTTGGGCCATTTGGTGCTCAATATTTTATACTTGAGATATTATGATTGATGAAATGTGGCTTTCCATCTCTATAATTTTAAAATTTCAATACTATATGATTGTCGTATCCTAACCGTATCGTATCTTATATTTTCAAAATTTACCGTATCGCCGTATCAGTATAGTATTTGATACGATACCCGTATCCGTATCCGTGCAACATAGGTTACATCAAGAACCTTCTGTTACATCAAGGGCATCTCACTCTAAGGAGAAAAATAAATCATCCATTAACAAAGTTCAAAAAGCTTCGAAGAGAGCAAAGATTTCGGCTGAGCAAAACATTGATTCTGACTTCAAGTTACTCAGCGATCGGGTTGAAGGATTTATGCAAATTGTTAGCTCACACTTTGAGTCAATGTCAGCTTGGGTTCAAGTTAAATCCTCAAAAATACCAGAAGTTCTTCGGATGTTGGATAAGTATGGATTCATTGGTAAGAACAAGTATAAGGCTGCTCAAGTTATTTGTGAAGATCCTGTGAAAATTGAGTTATTATTCAGTTTGGATCCCTCTGAAGTTGGAAATTTTATGCTCAGTTGCTTGTAATATGCTTGCGATAAATATACTTTTTTAATCGGGTCATTTGGAGATAATACTTTTTTGTTTGACGATGGTTTATTTTGAAGATAATTATAGAGTTCTATTATATCTTTTGTTCGTTGTGATGAAGGCTAAATATTCACTATATTATGTGGTATGGTTTATTGGGTTGTGCTAAAAAATTTTATTGAGTCGTGCCAAAAGTTTTTATTCAAAACTTTGTTAAGATTCTTTTAATGAATTTATTGGGTCATTTCTGAATTTCCATTCATGCGCAGTTTCACTTTTCATTAGGTTTTGCTTACTGAAGTTGGGTTTTATTATGTGTGACTTACAGGATTTGATGATGGTGATGATTTTTTTTGAGTTTGAGCACATTGTGCCATTCTTACTCCTATTTGACATGTTATTCGAGTATATACCATCCTATATTATTATTTGTGACTTAACGATTTGATGATGACGACAAAGATGATATTGCTCTGAGTTTGAGCAGATTGTACCATTCTTGTTCTATTTGACATGCTATTGAAGTATATAAGCTCCTGTATTATTATTTGTGACTTGCACGAATTGATGAAGGTGATATTAAAGTGTTGAAGAAATTGTGCTGAAGAAATTGTCTGACAAAAGTGCTGAAAGAGCTAGATTGACTGCGAAGAACATGGCCACTCGATACACCAGGGTATGCTTGACGTCTGCTCGCACGATCAAGACGATCAAGATGGTAAAAGTACTCTGTTTTATTCTGAGTTATTCGCGACTAAATTTTGATACCTTGTCTACAGATTCAGCCATGCCTCCATGGTCCAAGTGAGGAAAGGAACTCACTGAAGTTGTGATGCCAGTGGAAGAGTATGAAAGGACTTGGGAGCAGAACGAGGAGTTGCGTTTGAATGATATGGACACATCACAAGCAGATGCAGCTTGCAGACCAGAAGCAGCAGAACGTGGAGTGGGGTTTGAATGACATGGTCACATCACACCGGATTCCATTTACACTTCGGTTTTGCCCAACCTTGAAAGAGTTGACGCAATGCTTTTGTTGGATATCTAGTTTGTGCTATCTGTTTGTATTTTAGTGACCCTTCAAAAAAGTTTCTTAAATTTATATTCCATGCTCGGATGATTGATGTTCTTACCTTAGGAAAACCATTCGTTGTAAAATTTAAAGCCAGGAAATTTGACGATCCATTCATCGTTAAATTATAGTATTTTTAGTTTTAATATAGTTAATTTAAAAGTATAAAGTGTGTATGACATAATTAATAATACGCTTGGATTATAATTTAAAATTTGCAAATAAGTATATTGATATATTGTTCTCTAACTTTGTTATAGATGTTAACAAGCCTAATTTAGAAGTTTTAAATGTGTGAATTTTATATTTCTGTCAACATACATAAGATCTTAACAGCTGTGGTTACGTCTCAATAATTTAATTCTAAAAATGTAATAAGTCTAAACTATTTGATTTACAATAGTGAAAGAAGTGGACACTAGTGTCGATAAGTATCACAGTTCCAATTAAATTAGATTTATAAAGATTAAACTAATAAAAATTATTCAATAAATTTTTTCATGTATTTAATTAGTAAGGGTAAAATTATAAATTTTCTCTGATTCCCATTACTTTCTTATTCATACCAAGCAGCATCAATGGTAATTATACCCATTCCAGTATCTATATCAAGCATCATCAATCCAGTAATCATTCCCATTGCCATTAACCCCTCAATGAAAACGCATTACCATTCCCATTACTGAATATATACCAAGCGCCCCCTTAGACACAATTCCATAAATGACACGTAAGATAAAAAAATTGTCTAAGAATTTTTTTTAACAAAACATTGCAAAAGTATATTTAGATGCCATCTCACTCGATGGGAAAGAGTAATTACAACAACCAAGTCTTATTCTATTAGATATGGTCAATTATCTGAATCCTTCTATATTATTGAACTCTAATCTTTTACTATATCATCATCTATATTTAAATAATTTTTATCTTATTTTATCATTACTAATCAAGTTTTTTTGGTCTTTCTATTCCTTATTTGATATGTATATTTTGTTATAGTTTCACATTGTCTAACTAATATATTTATTAGTCGTCTAAGTACATATTCGTATCATCTTAACTAAATGTGTGTTTTTCCTTCAATAGATGCAATGTTGACTTTCTCTCTCATGTAAACTCATAAATAGAAGAAAAAAATCTAAAAAAATGTTTTGATAACAAAAAAAAGTTGAAATAAACCAGAATGTAAACTCATAAATATAAAATATAACTTAGAAAAAGAATATTAGTATTATGCAAACCTGATTTTGTGCGGATCAGAAACATAATTTACTAGATTCCACCAGGTAAATGTTACGGGTCGTCATTCCCAGCTGTTCGAATGCATAAAAATCAGTACATGCTTTTAAAGCACAGAAAGCCAAAATTCTGAATCATCATATCAAAACATATAACGCGGTTGGACCAATCCAATTTAGATGTGATGAAAGGGGAGTTAACCAGAACATAACAAGATGCATTATCAAGAAGATTTAGTATCAAAAATAAATAATTAGCTCTGAAGTTTCAGAGAAAGAAATGTCCAATTAATAAACTTTATTCAGAAAGTATAATTATATTGATTCATCAGCTAATGAAAGTCTAACTAAAAAATATGATGTTGTATAATCATGAGGTAACATAGTTAAATTAGCCGCTATATCTATAGGATCATACACATCTAGATTCTAGACTAGACAAGAGAATATGCTAACAAATGAAGTAACCAATCAGAATTTCACTAACCCTCTTGGCTTGACCAATTATTAGCTATATAGAAATAAAGTCAAGGTCATTCCCAGTCACTTGTTTTCACTTTGAAAGGGAAAGAAATTGGAAACAGCTGATCATCGGTGCAACAATTAGCATAGTTCATACACAGCTGATGTATAGTCAATGGAAGGGAAAGAACCAACAAAATGGAGAACCAAGACATGTTTAAACCATAATTGAAACATACATGGTGAGACACAATAACTCCATCATATCCATGTAACAGAGTATCTCACAGTTAGTTTCCTAATATTTTGTGTACAAGTAAACCACCAATTTATCCTAAGACTAAATCTAAGTGCAGGAAAAAAACATTTTTAAAGGTCAAAAAACCAAGAATGCTCCTTTGGTAAGTTAAATACAGTTAAAGATAGCAAATTTTGCATCATATCAATATGCTTTAGTTTCTGACATTCACCTTGAAGCAATAAAGTAGCAGATATGGCATCGGGTTAAGCATTTATGGATAGCGATCGTTCATTCTTTCATTTTTTACACGGTAGTTGTGCAGAACACTTCTTGCAATTGTTCTATCTCTGCTAGTTTTTGATGCTGCCTTTGGCATTTCCAACAGATAATTTCAACCAAACCTTAATTTTAAATTTCTCCTTTAGATCCTTAGTTAGAACATAGATAGTACTCAGTGCTAACAGAACTAGTTAATCCATGTTTGGCACATTGTTGAGGAAATCACAACACGAGCACAAACAGACGCAACACACAATAGAAATGCAACTAAATAAGCATTTTCACCTTCAGAAAGACACCCATATCCCCTGCGCGAAATGGCGAGCATGGACGTCATCAATGAGGAGGCCGTGGCGCTATGCATCGGGAGCAGGGATTCCACACAAAAGCTCGTCCGAATTGGATACCTTAAGGATTCAATAAAGGCCAGGCCATTACAAGACTGAATAGAATAACGAGATCAGCAAATCAATCCCGAAGCAGTAGAGGAATCAGGGGGGTGCCTTGTAAAACGAGAAGCTGTGCCAGCGGTACTAAGCGTGGGGCAACTGAGGAGGGGACGGCGCGGAGATCCGATCCTCGCAGAGGCTGCACGAAGGGAAGGCGAACGGAGCAACGACCTACTGGCGGCGGCGATCATGGAAGGAGGAGCAAGTGTCTTGACGAGGGTTTTCGTTCGTGGCCTCTAGCGGTCAGGATCGCGGAAAGAAAAATTTTTACAAATACATTGGAACTGGAGATTGAACCTTAAATATCTGAAATAGCAGATTTAGAAGGCACGAATGAAAATGAAATACTTGATATACAGAAATCAGAATCAAAATATGAATATGATACTCTTAATTTTATAATCCAATCTCCACTAGATTACCATTAAACTTATAAATCTCTCAATCAAAATTCATTAACATTCTCATTTTCGAATATATACCAAGCACCCTCTCAAATTTTTATTATCATTTTGATTGACCGAATTCGTTATTTCATTATGGAAAAATAATATTCATCATATATTTAGAAAATCTTCCACTTAAGTTATTCATTGTATCATTTTTATGAAAAAAAAAATATTACTATTAAAAATATTAAGAAATAAATTCTAAAAATAAAATATATAGTAATAAATAAATAAATTAAATAGTAGAATAGAAAGTGAGTATATTAAATTTAAATCACATCGGATTCAAATTAAATCTAATGAATAAGTATACAAATAAGGATTACGTTTAAATCAGGATTGATTTAGAATTTATTTTATAAATTTATGGTGAATCAGATTTAAATTTAAACAAGTACAATTAGTTTAAAACGAATTAAAATATTTTAAAATTTTTCTTTTTTTTCCTCACTGCGCATACAACAGTCCCCAATATGTCATACTTCACCGTCATACCTTCACTTGTCTCTCTCTTTTAATTTTCACTTTCACTTCTTTCTCATTTACATTTTCTCCTTCGCTTCTCCAATTGTATTAATTAATCCTGTAATTTTTTCCCCTCTCATCTTCTTGATCACAAATAGGGATGGCAATTTCCCCCGAATTCGATGAAGAATTCGATATCCGACCCGAATGGAGGAGGGTATGGAGGGTTTTTTTAGACCCGATTAAATAATCGGGTATTCGGGTTCGGGTATTTTCGGGTTCGAGTGTGGAGACGGATATAGTATAATCCTATCCATACCCTACCCGATACCCGATATATATATATATATATATATATATATATATATATATATATATATATATATATATATATATATTACACACTCTCTCTTAACCTCGATTCATGCACGAAGGCTGTGAGAGAAGAGAACCAAAGTCAAAAAAAAAAAATACTTAAACTCTATCTTTTAGCCTCGATTTTTGATGGCAGAAGCATAACCACACAACTTAAAAAATAATATTTAAAGTTTCTCCATCCCTATTCCCAAAGCAAGCCGAGTCTTTTACTGATTTACTCTCTTATTCTTCCTCAATTCTCACTCCTTGGCTCCTTGCTCTGTCAAATACCTCCATCGCCTTCGCCGCTCAATCGTCACTCTTTACTCTATCAAATCCCTCCATCGCCGAAGACAAAGCGAAGAGTTGAAGACGCTGCTGTGGAGGCGGGTTCAAGCGACCCAGAAGACTTCATCTCGTCACTTTATCTTCTAACGAGCCTTGTTCTTTTGATGAAAAGGAGGTGCAACAAAGACTCTTCTTAGTTCTCAGTTCGTCTTTTGTTCTTACATCTCAGATTGGAAGTTCCAACCCCACCTTTGTTTTGGATGAAAAAGAACAACCATTTCAGTTTAGCACGTTTAGGGTTGTCAAGGTAATTTTTTAAAAAAAGATTTTGACTTATTGATTTTATTTGAAAAAAGTTAATTATATTTTCTAATCTTAATTTGCTCGATTTATCTGTAGTTCAAAGTTTGAATGAGATAATCATTAGTGTTTTCTTTATGTTTCCTTTAACATACATTACAACATCAATTTTAGGTCTATAAAATGAACCCAGTAGACCTTACAACAGAAAATGAAGTGCCACTATCTGAAATAAATCATGAGACTCCACCAATTTCTGAAGTAAATCATGAGGTTCCACAAGTTCCACCAAATTCAACATCTGTTGCTGATGCTTCTCCTAGTGAAACAAGAACGAGAAAGTTAACCTCTGATGTTTGGAATCATTTTCGAAGAAAGAAAATTAATGGAATAGATAAGGCAATTTGCAACTACTGTGAGAAATCCCTTTCTGGCAATAGTAAACATGGGACAACACATTTACATGAACATTTCAAAATCTGTCCAAGACGAACCGTTAGTGATATAAGGCAGAAAATACTAATTCAAGAGCAAAATAAGGGAGATTTTGTTATTAAAGGCTTTCAATTTGACCAAGAATCCTCAAGGTGTATTCTTGCTGAAATGATAATTTTACATGAGTATCCATTAACAATAGTGGAGCATCATGGATTTCGTAAGCTTTTAGCAAGTCTTCAACCATTGTTCAAGGTTCCATGTCGTAATACCATTAAGAGTGATATATTGAAAATGTATGACTATGAAAATACAAAATTATTGAGCTTATTAGAATGTAATAAAGGCAGGATTGCTTTAACAACTGATATGTGGACTGCATCTAATCAAAGGAATGGATTTTTGGCTTTGACAGCTCATTTCATAGATGATAATTGGACTTTGCAAAGTCGTATCTTGAGGTATACTTTTTATTTGTCACTCAAATATGTAATATTTTTCATACTTTTTTATGTTTTAAATTAAATAGATACTTAAATATATACATTATTGTGTTTGCATTATATAGGTTTGCTTATGTTCGCTCTCCACATACTTCAGAAGTCCTTGCGAATGTGATAGTTAAGTCTATGATGGATTGGAATATTGATAGGAACATCTCCACCATTACTGTTGATAATTGCTCCACTAAGGATTCTCTTATAAATTATGTGTTGCATAAACTTGATTATTCTACACTTATGCTAAGAGGGTCTTTATTTCATATGCGTTGTGCTGCTCATATTTTAAATTTAGTCGTCCAAGATGGTTTGGATATCATTGCACCTAGTGTTGAGAAAATTCGTGAAAGTGTCGCATATTGGAGAGCATCTCCTAAAAGAGAGCAAAAGTTTGATGATGTGGCACGGATTGTAGTACACAATATGAATGCTAAAAAATTAGTTCTTGATTGTAAAGCCCGTTGGAACTCAACATATTTGATGCTCATAACTGCTATGTCTTTTAAAGACGTGTTTGCTCGTTTGAGATTTCATGATTCATCATATAAATGTTTCCCAACAGAGGAGGAGTGGTTGTTAGCAGAAGAGGTTTCTCAAATGTTGAAAGTCTTTTATTCTGTGACTGAAATATTTTCTGGAAGAAAGTATCCCACAACAAATATCTTTTTTCCTAAGGTTTGTGAAATTAAAGCTTCATTGTTAAAGTGGGTCAAATCTCCTAATATTATTTCCTCTATGGTTGAACGAATGCTCTCCAAATTTGAGAAATATTGGTCTGATATTCATGGAATTATGGGAGTAGCTACTATATTAGATCCAAGATATAAGTCAAAGTTGGTGGAGTATTGTTTTAAAAGAACACAGGGAGAGATTGGCTTTAAAGAACCTCTTAGAAGAATTCAAAAAATGTGTTATGATTTGCTTGAAGAATACACAAATAATGATGGTCATGCTAGAGTTGAAAGATCAATGGATACTATATTGAATACAAGTACTGATGATTTTTTGGATAGTTTTGATAAAGAAGTAGCACTTGAGTGTAACATTAATACTGATCTGAAGACTGAACTAGAACATTATTTAGAAGACAAGGTGTTGCCAAGAAATGTGGATTTTGACATATTGGAGTGGTGGAAGACCAATGGAATCAAGTATCCCACTTTGATGAGGATGGCACGGGATATACTTGCCATTCCAATATCGACTGTGGCTTCAGAATCTGCATTTAGTACAGGTGGTAGATTGGTGAGTTCTCATAGAAGCAAGTTTCATCCGAAAACCATAGAAACATTGATGTGCACTCAAAGTTGGTTATCAAATGAGAAACAAGGTAACTGTAAATTAATTTATATTATTTTTGTATGAAAATATTCTTCTTTTATAATCTCCAATAATGATTTATTTTTTTACTGAACTTTGCAGCTACAAGTTCACAAGAAACAAAAGCATATTACTCTTCAATCGAATATGATGAGGATACTATTGATGTTGATGAGGTAAGTTTTTAATACAACTTAATTTCATTAAATTTAATACTATTTGGTCAATTATTTATGTTTCTCATTATTTTATATTTGTACAGGACACTACAATATCAAGTGATGAAGAAATTTTCAATTAGTTCAGAGTTGAAACTGATCTATTTTGCTTTTTGAATGATGTTTAAATATGATTAAATCAGGAATAGCATATAAATGCTTAATCTGTTTTTGTTGACTTATAATTTTTTGGGGATATGATGTGAATTTTAATATGATTTTTTTTTGAAAGATAGTAGTTGAATGAATTTATTAACCTATTTTTTCTATGATGTTTCTTGATTGTTTGATCATAAAGCTACAAGTTCGGTAGATTCTTCACCTGCACTTTTACTCTTGCCACTTTAGTTTGAACTAAAGCCAGACAATAGAACAAGGTACTCTATTTTTTGTCATGTTATTGCTATATTGTATTTATTGGAAATTGATTTTTATTTGTTTGATGAGTAGATAGAAGTATATATTAAAAAGATTGTTGTTTTACTTTTTACTAGTCAAACAAATAAATTGAGAATGTTTCTCTACTTTTTTGATGAATTATTTATTAGTCCATCAATTGTTAATTAGAGTGATTTTTTTCTTCCGTCTTTTGGAGAAGGGGTTACAAGCTTAAATACTCTCCATTGGAGGTTAGCAGGAAATATCAGTGACCTCGTTTCAAAAGAGTAGTAAAGCCAATAGAATTGGGTCGGCGGAGGTACTAAATATCGACATTTGGACTGTTTACTTTACCTTGTTATGGCGCGAAAAGGAGCTACAGAATCCAGTTAAGTTAGAACTGGAGAGGAGGAAAGCTTGAAAGAAGAGATTAAGTAAGGTTGAAAAGAAAACACTGAGTTGTGAATGTCATCATTTTTCTTAGTATAATCTTGACATCATAGCCTTTTTCCCATGTACATTGACTTTTTTCAGACTAATCGCCGTAGCATTTTAGCACTAATAAAATTATGCATCCCAACTTATATATTAATAGGCATGGCAGGAAAGAACTTGACACCCGCTTGAAGGTGTAGGTAGCCTATCTTCGTAAAAGAAAAAGGAGTCTTTGACTAATTGTATATCTTTCTTATTTGATAATTTTGCTCATTTTCTAATTTCTAAAATTTGTGAAGAAAACGGCTCCAGTAGCTATTTATACTTTAGGAAAAGGTCCATCTGTGACTGATCTAATCACATAAGTGATTCTTGATAATAACTCTGTAAGTTTAGTCTCCCTAAACTCATTTGTTTTTTTTCCTGTTATGTGTCATTCTTTTTGTTTCTCTTGTTCTCTTCTCCACTTATTCAAATGTATTTAAGTGTAGTTGAGCATTACTAAAAGAAACTTTTATACCATTGAAATTTTAGGTTAGTATCAGGCTTCACATATCTAGAATTATATGGAATCAAAACATACTAATAAAATCTTTTCTACTAACTACAATTTGAAATTCTCTATTCTCGATATGAATTTTATCTAGAAAGGGGTCTTATGGTTTGATTTGAGGGTGGAATAGTCTATATTTATGAATTTGACAAATGAGACCTGAGGATAGTAAAAGTCTATGGTATTCAGTTTTAGTCTCATTTTTTTTCAAGCTCTTTTATTTGAATTCTTGTTTGGAATCTTGTTCTGTACATTACATTCTTTTCTTCGTACTTTAGAGTTGCAATTTATGAAGCAATGGAACAACAAACTATTTATATCGCTAACAATTCTAGAACATCAGTGCGTTGCAAATTCTTGGACGGTATGAAGATCTCAAAATAAGTGGGTTGAACATTTTAAATTAGTAATGAGAGCTTAGTTATTATAGGGAGTAATAGGATGATGGGTAGGGTATGGATACCCGATCCTCCGACGGGTATGGGGATGGGGATAAAAGTTAAAACCCGATGGGTATGGGTACGGATATAATAAATGGAGATGGGTATGGAGGATATGAAATCCGACCCAAATCCGACCCATTGCCATCCCTAATCACAAAGCTCTTTTTCTTCTCCAACAAGCAAGAAACGCAACGTCAACTATTATTCTCTTCCGATAACAAGAGCAGCTCTCATATCTTTTTCTTTTTCTCATTTTTTCTAGGACTTTGTTGGTACAACAATAATGATCCTATTTTATCTTGCTTTGATCTCTTTATGCCATTGTCGAACTTACCAAAGTTAGTCAAGATTGTTAATTGTTCCGAAAGGAGTCGTCAACGATGGTCAGTCACCGAGGTTTTGCCCGTGTGGAAGTTGTTGCGCCGAGGAGGAACTTGAGGTCCTACGAAGTTAACACAAGCGTTAGGGGACACGCCGACAGGGGTCCGACGGAGTCCACGCCGACAGGGGTCCGACGGAGTCCACTCCGACGCTCAAGTTAGTAGGGTGTCCGAAGAGTAGTGGCGGCGAGAAAGAAAGACAGTATGTAGAATGAGAGAGCGTAACCTCTTTATCGGAGGGGTTGGACTATCTTTTATACCGAAGTCCATAGACTAGGCTCATGTCCTCAATCTACACCACGTCTCCGATATGTAAGTCACGCCCCCCTCTTTCATCAGTAACCGGCTACCTCTGGAAACGGTCTGTGTCGTTATCAGCTTCCATCCGTTGCGATATTCAGGGGTCGCGAAGACCTTTTCTACCGGGGGTGCTTATCCGTACTATGAGAGGAGTCAGTGTCTGAGGTCGGTTAGTGCGGGGACTCCACCTCCCAAGTTAAGCTCGGGGTCTTCGGGTGCCACGGCTCCCGAGGTGCTCTCGGGGCCTAACCCCCAGGGGTGCTCCCGAGGAGGCTCTCCCAGCTGCCCTTCCTGGGCTCGTCGTCCCAGGGGATTCCTGAATCCTGGGAAGGAGGGTTGTCTTGATCTATCGTTGTTGAGTCGCGCAGCTTCTTTATCCTTCGTTATGACCAGGGCTCATTCAACCCTATCACAAGTCCCCCCTTCAAGTCTGATCGAAGGAAAGGTATGACTGATCGGACAATTGCAAAGATGAAGAAGCTGAGCTCCCACCGGCCTTCTTGCCTTCTCGCCTACAGTAGCTATGAGGGGTTTTTGGGATCGCATCATCTTCGACTTGTGTTCCGGAAGGTCTCCTTTTGTGCTTTCCTTTTTTCCAAAAAGGCTGCTCCGATCCTCGAAGGTTTATAATGACGTCTATCTTCTCGTGGCAAAGGCACATGGTCCCCTTTCTCGAGGGTAACAGGGTGTTCCGCGAATGTCTTATTGACACGTGTTCTAACGGCCATCTCCACGAGTCCTCATAGTCGTGTGTCGGTATGGCTGGCTCACGATGACTGACTGCCTGGGCAAAGCGGTTTCTTGCTCTCCACACGTCATTCCTCTATTGTGCCTAGGCAGGTGGCTGCCGGGGTATAAGAAGAGAAAAGGCAAACGTTGGCCTCGACTTCCGGTTCGGCAACTGAGTATACTTCGTCCTTCTCCTGGTAGAGCTTCTTCTGCGCGTGAGTAATTCGTCTTCCTCTTGTCTTCTGTTTTTAGGGGTCATGGAGGGCTATCAGGCAGAATGGTATGAGTCCGCCTCCTCAAGAGTGAGGCCGGAGGCCCTACAAGTAGCCATCGAGGCCTATGGGGTTCCGGCCGAGATGGCGATTGTCATCCCTAAAGTGGACCAGACGCCCGTGGAACCCCCAGTGGGCATGTTGACCTTCTTCTTAGGGCAGATGGAGTTAGGGCTCCATTTCTCTATCCCCCTTTCTTTACGAACATAGCTTCCTATTTTGACATCCCTCTGCACCAAATGGCTCCCAATGCCTTCGCCCAGATGGGGGAGGGGGGGGGGGGTGCGTATATCATCTTCAAGCTTTTCGATCTTCCTCTGACCCCGCACCTCTTCCATTCTTTCTTCATCCCGGTAGGGTCGAGAGGAGCTTTTAGTTTCGCAGCCCGTCCGGGCCATAGGTTCTTAGGAGGATTTCCTTCTTCGCACAAGGGGTGGAAGGAGAAATTCTTCTTCATCTGACTGCCGTCATTGCCTTTCAGTCCTCTGTGCTGGATAGCGGATTTGCCGACTCCTCCTCTCCTAGAGAGCTTTCTTCGTAGCCCGGTGTACCAACATGCTAGGGAGGTACTTTCTGGCATGGAGTTTAGTGGCCCGGGGCTGGTGCAGAGCGAAGAGCTTATGTATCGGGCGGGCCTTAACCCTAAAGTAATGCGGATCAGTCCCACCCTAGGTACGTTCATCCTTTTCTTCCATGCACATTGGTTCTGACTGATGCTCTCTCTGCTTGGCTTCTGCAGAGGAAGTCATGTTTGCCAAGGCGATGAGCCGGCTCATCAAGTGGGAGGAGGCCAATAAGGAAGCACTAAACCCTCCTCCGGTCGCTACTGACGCTCCACCTGCTCCCGCTGAGTCCCCGTGAGGGGCCTGGTGTCTCGCCTCGTGGGGTCGCTTCACCTGAGAGGGTCGAGGCTATTGTTACATGCCCGCCAACCGGGGGCCAAGGGCCTCCGGCTCAACAAGCTGATCAAGTGGTGGAACCTCCTCCCGGGGGTGGTTCCTCATCGAGCGCAGACGAAGAGTCTCCCCCCTCAGTTACTCCTTTGGCTGCCCGGTCCTTCGGTCGGCAGAAGCGGTGGCTCCCCAAGGGCTCGGGCCCTTCATGGAAAAAACAGCGTCCTGCCCATTCTTCTCCCCTTCCTTCGGTGCCCGAGGAAACGACTATACCAGCCGAGGCAGTAGCTCCTCCCCCTGCTCCGTCGACCTCCGCTCCAGAAGCAGTTGTCCCAGTGCTCCCTACCAGCTCCGTCGACCTAGCCATCTCTCCCACGGGTAAGAAGGTGTTGTGCCCTCAATACCGAATGAAACTAGATCGACTAAGAGAGAGGTTGGATGCAGCGTTGGACGTCTCCTTGCGATCTTCACCTCCGGAGCAATTAAAGGAGACTCCGACTGAGGGGGTTTTATCGGAGGAGACTTCTAGTTCCGAAGGGGATGACTCCAACTCCTCCATTGTGCCACCGGAAGCTCCAACCATCCAATGACTTCCCCTTCGCCCGCGTTCACCGCTGCTTGAGGGGCGAGGTGACATACCCATTACTCTGGAAGGGGTAGTCGTGTAGGCTTCAGCTGGACCGCTGGCCGGTCTTCGGGAGACCCTCCTGAAGGTGCGAATTATTCTACTACATTGTATGTTTTCTCGCCCGAGTCTTAACCTTTCGATGCGATGGTAGGTAGCTGCGGATTGCGTAGCAGTTGGCCGGGGCCTGTATCCCGGGCCCCAAGTGGAGGCCCTAATCCATTGAGCATTACAGGCAGAGGCTGCAGCTGATCATGAGCGTCAGGCAGGAGTGAGGCAGACAAGCGTCAGCAGAGCTCTTTGCGAAGAAGTCGAGCGCCTGAGGAAGCTTTTGCAGGACCAGGAGCAGGCTCTTCAGACTTCTCGTCATAGAGAACGCCTGGCGTCCAAGAAGGCAGTGTCAGTTACCGAGGACCTTCTCCAGATGACGCGGGAAAGAGATCAGCTTCAGGCAAGAGAGAAGCAGTTATCGATCCAAATGGAGTCTGGTCTCCTAATGGCTACTAACCGCGCCTCCGTCCTGGAGGATGACTTGATCCAGGCCCGATCGGACAAGCGGGCCACCTCAGAGAGGCTCAGGGAGGCTCTGTCTGAGCAATCAGAGATGGCTGCTGAATTGGCGTGGCTGAGACGTTCCTACGAAGCTGCCGAGGCCGAGCTCCTCACCCTTCGGGCAGCCAAAGCTTCTAACCTTAAGGAGGCCGAGCTGGGCTTCAAAGCAAGATTCCTGGAGTCGGAGGAGTTCCGCGCTATTGTAGCCGGTCAGGTGATGGAGCGCTTACAGCAGGGCTTCCATGGGGCCATCGATAAGCTGAAGAGGGAGCAGCTCCTGCCTCCCGACGCCGACCCAAGATTGTAGAGGCCCTCTGACCTGAGTAAACGTCTTTTCCCGAGGCCCTGAGTGACCCGATTTTTGCCCGAGAGACAAGTCCGATTGTATTGCTTTTGACTGAGTGTAATCATTTCTCCTGTTCCTTATGTATGTGCTCTTGCAGGATGCACCTTCTACTTTTATGTGCGTACCTAACCAACTGTCAATTGTCTTCGAGGTTGATTGTGGTGTTTGATAATTCTTTAAGTCAAATCCTCGACCCCCCATATTTATGTCTATGACGGGTCCTTGTCGGTCCTTCCTGTTGAAACGTGTGGGCGGTTTTCGAACCGTCCCCTCCGTATTATTCGCGATCTCATTGATTAGACTCCTTAAGAGTCGCGGGTTCCTAGGCGCAGCATGAGCACGCCGGTCGAAACGACGCTTTGGCAACCGGGGGTGTCATTGCCTCCTCCCTACATTAACTGCTTGAAGAGGCAACCGTCCCTATAAATAGGGGAAGAGGGTGTACCACCTCCTCCATCCCTTCCGCTTGCTAGCTTCTTTCCTCCTCGTTGGTCTCCCCAATGCCCAACCCTGGAGATACCGTAGTGCTCTTGGCGGAGGGACCCTTGAGAGGTGTAGGTATCTGTATTGTGGCCATCGCTGGGGAGCATGGTGGAGATGATGCCCGGGGTCTCTCTGAAGATTTTCGGGGATGTGAGATTCCCTGGTTATCTGAGGAGTTCAGAAAAGACCTTATGTGGTTCGCCAGGGGGCATGGGGGAGATGATCCCTCCTACTGATCACCAAACCCCTGGTCGGCTTGTGGCGATGTACCCCACGCACCATCGGCTGCTTGTTTCCTCCAAGCTTCGGGCAGAGGAAGGTGTCTGTGGGGTACCTTATCACCCAGAAGGGAGGGGTTGCAGTCTTTTCGTTGAGAATATTTCCATCTGGCTGTTGTTCCCCTCCCTTATTAAGATGATTCTCCCTTGTTTTTTTTTCTCGAGTTGGGGAGAATCGCGCTGGCTGCAACCTGGAGTTGTGTTCTTCCATGCTCCGGAGAGAAACTGCAACAGCTTCTTCCCCTCCTCTTTTTTCTGCCTCTGGCATGCGATACCACCTCCAACTTTACGAAAAAGAGAAGGGGTGATTGGATGGGGTCGAGCCTCTCATGTGTTACCTCAGGCGTCCATCTTCACCGGCTGCCAGAAGACGACTTCGAGCCCCGGAAAAATATGGAAATGGCATGCGGAAAACCCGAACAGAAGAGTGCTTCCTTTTATTAGATACTCGGCGTGTGTCTTAGTGACTTTCCGAGATGTATATCCTCATGTATTTCTTCAAGCAAATGAAATAAACAATTCTTTTCGAATATCTTTCAAGTGTGTATAACTACCTGGTGTCTATATTTTGCTGTTTTGCTGGTTCTCCCATAGTTGGGTATTCCATACTGTCTATGTTTCTGAATCAGTTATGTCTCCCGTGTGCTCGAAAGGGCATCTGCTACACGACGGAGTATTAGAGTCTTGGGTTGCTTGGTCGAGCGCGCATGTCCTCGACCAAGCCTAAGTACCCCGGGCATAAGCTGCACCACAGGGCATTAGGGTTTTGGTCACTTGGTCGGGCACGTATGTCCCAGACCAAGCGTAAGTACCCAAGGCATAGGCTACACAGCAGGGCATTAGGGTTTTGGTTACTTGGTCGGGCACGTATGTCCCAGACCAAGCCTAGGTACCTCGAGCATAGGCTGCACCGTAGGGCACTAGGGTTTTGATTACTTGGTCAGGCGCGTATGTCCCAGACCAAGCCTAAGCACCCCGGGCATAGGCAGCACAGTGGGGCATTAGGGTTTTGGTTACTTGGTCGGGCGCGTATGTCCCAGACCAAGCCTAAGTACCCTAGCATAGACGACACCGCAGGGCATTAAGATTTTGGTTACTTGCTCGGGCGCGTATGTCCCAGACCAAGCCTAAGTACCCAGGGTGTCGGCTGTACCGCGAGGCATTAGGGTTTTGATTACTTGGTCGAGCGCGTATGTCCCAGACCAAACCTAGGTATCCCGGGCATAGGCTGCACCGCAGGGCACTAGGGTTTTGATTACTTGGTCGGGTGCGTATGTCCCAGACCAAGCCTAAGTACCCCGGGTATCGGCTGTACCGCGAGGCATTAGGGTTTTGATTACTTGGTCGGACACGTATATCCCAGACCAAACCTAAGTACCCTGGGCGTCGGCTATACCGCGAGGCATTAGGGTTTTGATTACTTGGTCGGGCGCGTATGTCCCAGACTAAGCCTAAGTACCCCAGGCGTCGGCTGCACGAGGCATTAGGGTTTTGATTACTTGATCGGACGCGTATGTCCCAGACCAAGCCTAAGTACCTCGGGCGTCAGCTGTACCGCGAGGCATTAGGGTTTTGATTAATTAGTCGGGCGCGTATGTCCTGTGGGATCGGATTGAATCGATAGAGGGGGGTGAATATCGATCGTAAAATTTTTGGAAAGCGAGAGCAATTACGCAGCGGAAATAGTAAAATCAATCGCTAACACGATTTCTTTTTACTTGGTTCGGAGTCGCGGTCGACTCCTACGCCAAGGCCCACGGTCCTTGACCGTTTACGATGGGCAATTCTATATTCGAAAAGAGTTTACAAGTTGGAGTACAAATATATAACTGAAAATAAAATTACAACACTTAAATAATTAAACTTTTATCGACGACCGGAAAGGTTGGAAGTTCGGAGCAGCGGGTCGGCGGCGGCGCTTGAATCGCGAGTACGGAGCTTGTCGAAGCATAGCACTTGAACGAAAGTGTTGAGAGCGAGATTTGCAAGTTGTGTTGAAGCCTTGGGGGTGAACCCCCTTTTATAGCAGTCAGTGGGGCGCCTGTGTTGAAGGGGGCGCCTGACACGTGGCCTATCCTACAAGAATTCTAATCCGCAGACTCGGCCAGCGCTTATCCCTTCAACTGAAGCGCCTGAGCTGACTAGGGCGCCTGTGTTAACACAGGTGCCTAGCTTGACTTGGTCCATGGCAGTTTGCTTCGAATGCCCTGTTTAACCCTTGACTGGGGCGCCTGTCTCAATACAGGCGCCTAGCCCAGCTAGGGCGCCTCACTCCATTGAGGCGCCTAAGTGCAGAAAACTCATTCCATTCGTTCCTGCAACCAGAGTTAGTTCGAAAGACATACAAAGCATATAAATGATAAGATTAGAACATTATTTATAGCCTGAGCTGTCTTGGTTCTGACTTTGGGTCTCCTAAATGGAACCCTAGGTCGAACCGACGCCTAATGTTCCCTCCTACGAGGAACGCATCCTCACCTACTCCTCTCGGGAGAATTTATCTTTTTGCCAACCGGCTCCTCCAGTTGGACATTTGCCCAGCTTCACTCACCAGGTCTTCGTGCCCAATCCGCGATCAGGTCTTCGTGCCCAGCTTCACTCACCAGGTCTTCGGTGCCCAGTCCTCGACCAGGTCTTAGTGCCCAGCTTTACTCACCAAATCTTCGGTGCCCAGTCCTCGACCAGGTCTTAGTGCCCAGTCCTCGACCAGGTCTTAGTGCCCAACTTCACTCACCAGGTCTTCGGTGCCCAGTCCTCGACCAGGTCTTAGTGCCCAATTCATAGAACCAGGACTTAGTGCCTAGTGTACCTAGGACTTTCCTGCACACTTAATAAGCTTGTTAGATCACAACAAATCTTAACTTCTGAACCCTTTGCCATTATCAAAACAAAGGTTTGACTTTGGTGCTTCCGACACCAACAATCTCCCCCTTTTTGATTTATGGCAACACGGTTCAAAAAGTTAAGTTAAAAGCGATATAGCATCTCTAACAAGCAAACACAATCGTTAAGAAATAAAAAAAAAAATCAGTTTTCTCCCCCTGAATTCTTCAATGATATGTGAGTTTTTATAAACCTTCTAAGTGCTTTAGATTTTGACTAGATGCAGAAGTATTTGTACTTAGATTAAAAGTTATGCAGCCTTCTATACTTAGAAAAATTTCCAAAAAAGTTTTTGCAAGTTTTTCACACTTATAAAATTTTCTAAAAAGTTTTCCAAGTTTTTCACAATTAGAAAATTTTTCCAAAAAGTTTTTCAAGTTTTTCACACTTAGAAAATTTTGCAAAAAGTTTTTCAAGTTTTTCACACTTAAAAAATAAATCTACTTGAAAATACTTTGTGCAAAAAAAAACATTTAGAGAAAAATTTTAAATATAGTTTTTCCTCTTTTAAAAAAATTTCACTTAGAACCATTTGTCAAAAATAATCAGAAGAGTTTCGCTCAACAAATTTTATTTACTAAGGAGCATTTTCAATGCAAATGCACTTAGAAAATTTTGAAGTGCTTTAGAAATTTTTGAAAGTACTTAGAAATGCTTTTTGAAAATTTTGAAATACTTAGTTTTGAAATACTTAGTTTCGAAATACTTAGAAACATTTTTCAGCACTTAGACCTAAGCATTTAGACTTTTACTTTACTTTTTGCAAAAGAGAAAAAATTTTGAAAAAAAAAATTCTCCTTTCCTTCCTTTCTTTTCTCTCCCCCTTTGTCATATATCAAAAAAAATGATAAGCAAGAAAAATTGACTATTGCAATTCAATTTTGAATTAGAGCTAGTTTGACAAATTGGAAATCTGTATTGAACCAACTCTAGTACTTTCAAGCAAGAAAAAGGACCTAACCAAAATAAACCGATCTTGTTCGGGTCATGTCTAACCCAGTTAGCTACTTACTAACTGTTATAAAATAGTAGCTTTCACTAAGGTTAGTCAAGTAAGTGATCTGATCAAGTTAGAGTTTCTAAGCTTGACACTTAACCTGATTGTTGTTCAATTTGTATTTATTGCCCCAATTATTGCAGATGCACTGACTTAAAGCATCTTGAATCAAGGCATAGACCTAAGCATCTCAACCCAGTCTAGGTTATCAATCAAAGTACCCTAAGGTGCTTGTGAGATGCTGGCTTCTAGATCTATAGGTGCATGCAGTTCTAGGGTTAGGGGCCTAAGCTAAGTTCATTTGCACAAAAACCCTAGTTTTGAAGGGGGTAGTTTTTGAAAGAAAACTAAGTCGGAAAATCATTTTAAATTTCAAAAACTTGAAAAAAAAATGATTTTTCAAATTGCTAATTTTTGAAAAACAAAATAGAAGAATTTTTAAGAAAACAATATAGAACAATCCTATTCTACTAAGTACAATCCTAACTAATGATTCAAATATGAAATGAATGAATTGGGAAGTAAATCACCATAACATGAAGTAAATAACTCAGCATGTAACTAACTAAACAGTAGATAAAATAGATAAATACATGTCAACACAATGACCAAAAGAGTCAATAACAGGTCAATTGGTCAGTAGTACAATCGGACAGCAGGGAAAACCACTCAAATCTAGGAGGAAGGGCCCGGAGGAAAGAATGGACCGGGCTGCCACGACTGGAACATGGACATCATCTCGTCATGTCGGGCCTGGTTTGCTTCGCGTTCGGCTCGAAGGGTGTTCATGTACTCGGCGTGATAGGCCAGGTTCAAATCGTGCTCGGTATGAATAGCTTCCATGAACTCGACCTGATGCGCCTCCATCTCCTCTCGGAGGTTGTGGACCTCCGTCTGTAATGACGTCAGGCGCTGGTCGATAGTCGGAGGTGGAGGCTCTTGCAGGTGCTCCTGGATCTCGGCTGCGAGATCGGCTACGTCAACCTCAACCTCCTCGTCCGAGTCGATCTGGTGTCGGGCTCTCTGTCGTCTCCACGATAATTCCCCCGTGGTCGAGATATCAATGCTCGCTAAGGAAAAGTTCCTAGACCCTATCTCGTCGAATTCAATCATCTGGATGACCTCTCCGGCAGTGATGTCGCGACCATGGTGATGGAGGAGGGAAGTGATAATGTGACAGTAGGGGGTTCGCACTCTAGAATGATTGGATATGCTCGACGCGTAAGTGATCATCTGGAACATGTGTAGACCAATGTCTATGTCCAGATGATGGATCATCGCATAGAGGAGGAAGGTGTGGAAAGGTCGCATGGTCGCGACATCCCGAGTGGTCAATGGAAGGATACATCGGACCAGAACTCTATAGAGAGCGTAGTCTTGAACACGGAGATCGACGGACTGGAATCGCTGTACTATCGGGTTTCGAGCATCTCCGAAAAAGTAGGAATACAGCGTGTCCAGGGTGATATGAGAATAGGGGTCAGCAAAAGGAAGGTCAGTAGGAGGATAATAGTAGAAAGTGCATCGAGAAGGTCGTAGTCCAAGAAATCTATTAAACAAGGTAGGCGTGATAGTTAGGGGGATGGACTGTGTTGGATCGAGAAAATACGATAGAGGGGGGGTGAATATCGTAAAAGCGTTTCAGATTAGAAAAGAGAATGCGCAGTAGAAATTTAAATCAATCACACGGAACACAAGTGTTTTTACTTGGTTCGGAGTCGCGGTTGGCTCCTACTCCAAGGCCCACGGTCCTTAACCATTTACTGCGGGCAATTCTATAATGTCGCAAAGATTTACAAAGATTCGTACAATAGTAGTGCAGTAAAAAGAACAAGTGTACTCTTCGTTACCGACGCCCGGTGTGGATCGTAATTTGGAGCAGAGGGTCGTCGTCGGCGCTAGAATCTCGAGATCGGAGGTTTCTGGAGCAGAGCGCTTGAACGAAGAGCGTAGAGGCGTTGGAAAATTAATGTCTTGAAGCCTTGGGGTCGAGCCCCTTTTATAGCACTCCTGGGGGCGCCCTGGACGCTGGGGGCGCCCTGGACGCTGGGGGCGTCTGACACGTGCCTTCGGATCCAAGAAACCTCATCCGAAGCTCGGTTGGCGCTTATCCCTCCAGAATTAGCCTCGGAGCTGACGGGGGCGCCCGGGACACTGGGGGCGCCCTCGGTTGACTTGGTCTACTTGGCTTCGCGGCTGATTTCGCTTCGATCGCTGGTTGGCTTGCACCCAGGGCGCCTGAGTCATCCAGGGCGCCCGTGACCATCAGGGCGCCTAGCCCAGTAAGTCTTTGAAGTGATTCTTGCTCAACTGCTTGTTTGGCTTTGACCTTGGGCGCCCGGGACCTCCCGGGCGCCTAGCCCAGTTGCTGCCCCTCTCCTTTGGGGTGTTCTGAGCTGCAGAAACACATTCCTTCGGTTCCTGCATCCAAGGTTAGTTCCACAAAAAACAAGCCAAGAAATGTTAGGTTTTTACAGTCGTAGCTGTCTTGGTTCTGACTTCGGGTCTCCCAAATGGAACCCTAGGTCGAACCGACGCCTACTGTTCCCTCGACGGGGAACGCGTCCTCACCTACTCCTCTCAGGAGAGTTTACCTTTTGCCAACCGGCTCCTCCGGTTAGACTTTTGCCCAGCAGTCCTTCGCCAGGTCTTCAGTACCAAGCAGTCCTTCACCAGGTCTTCAGTACCAAGCAGTCCTTCGCCAGGTGCCTAACCTAGGTCTTAGATTCCCAACAGCCCTTCGCCAGGTGCCTAGCAGTCCTTCGCCAGGTCTTAGACTCCTAGCAGCCCTTCGCCAGGTGCCCAGCAGTCCTTCGCCAGGTCTTAGACTCCTAGCTGCCCTTCGCCAGGTACCCAGCAGCCCTTCGCCAGGTCTTCAGGTTTCGATGCCTAGCAGTCCTTCGCTAGGTGCCGAGCAGCCCTTTGCCAGGACTTCGTTCTGCACACTCAGTGAGCACATTAGATCACACTAACATCTTAACTTTTAAACCCTTTGTCAATATCAAAACCCAGGTTCGACTTAGGTGATGCCTGCACCAACAATCTCCCCCTTTTTGATTTATGGCAACCCAGTTCAAAAAGTTAAGTTAAAACAAAAACAGGTAAAATTCCAATTTCATTTCCTCCCCCAGGAAGGAATCTCCCCCTAGATTTTTCAAAGGTTCGCGGGATTTGAAAAAAGTTTCTAAGTCTACAAGGGAAATTATTTTTCAACACGTAGAATCTTTTCCAAAAAAATGTAAGTTTAGAGAATATTTTCCAAAAAAAAATTTTGGGTTAGAAAACAATGTAAGTTAGAAATTATTTTCCAAAAACAATTTTTGAGTTGGGCACTTGAAAAATTTGCACTTTAGAGAATTTACACTTAGAAAATTTTCAAGTTAATACTTAGTTTTCGCACTTTTGGAAAATTTTCTAAACTTCTTCTGAAGTTTTTAATACCTAGAAAAACTGAAATTTTAATACAAAAAGAATTTCTACCATATTTTGAGTTGTGAAAAATTTTCCCAAGCACTTTAGAAAGTTTTCAAGAAAAATTTTGAAATTAAACTTAGAAATTTTTCTATTAGTGAAATTTAAATTAAGTACTTAGAGAAATTTTAAAAATAGCTTAAGTCAAGTACTTAGAAATAATTTTGAAAATAGCTTAAGTCAAGTACTTAGAAATAATTTTGTGCAATTGACTTAAGAGATTTTACTTTTTGAAAAAAGGAGATAAATAAAGTTTTAAATTTTGAAAAAAAATTTAAACCTTCTCTCCTTTCCAATCTCTCCCCCTTTGACATATATCAAAAAAAAACAATATAACAAAACATTATAACAAAAGAAGTAAGGTGTTGTACTGAACCAATTCAAGATATAAACTGGACCAAATCAATTCTAATTTTCTCTTTCGGGTCCTGTCTAACCCAATTAGCTACTTATTAACTGTTATAAACAGTAGTTTTCGCTAGGGTTAGTCTAGTTAAGTATTTTGTTCAAGTTAGATTTTCTAATCTTGACACTTAACGTGATTACTGTTTATTGGTATTTAGTGCCCCAATTACTGCAGATGCATAGACTTAAGCATCTTGAATCAAGGCAAAGACCTAAGTATCTCAACCCATTCTAGGTTATCAGTCAAAAGTACCCTAAGGTGCTTGTGAGATGCTAGCTTCTAGATCTATAGGTGCATGCAGTTCTAGGGTTAGGGCCTAAGCTAAGTTCATTTGCGAAAAAACCCTAGTTTTAAAAGGGGGTAATTTTTCTTAAGAAAAACTAAGTCAAAAAATTATTTTTAAAATGTAAAAAAAATGATTTTTCAAATTAAGTAGAAACTGATGAATAATAAAACGGGTTTTAAAAAAAATAGAAGTAGAACAAACCTATTCTACCAAGCATAACCCTAACTGCCTTCTTAGTAAGCTGAACTCAGACTCAGGCAGGGGTTTGGTGAATATGTCAGCTAAGTTAGATTTAGAGTCTACATGCTTAAGGACTATCTCACCCCTGGCTACATGATCTCTTACGAAGTGGTATTTGACTTCTATGTGTTTAGTTCTAGAGTGTTGGATTGGATTCTTAGTTAGATTAATTGAGCTTATATTGTCAATGTAGACTTGAGTTTGAGTGTAGTTGAGCTGGAAGTCTTTAAGAGTGTGCATCATCCATAAGAGTTATACTACACTCTCTTAAAGTAACATACTCAGCTTCAGTTGTGGATAGAGCTATACAGTGTTGTTTTCTGCTGCACCAACTTACTAGATTATTTCCTAAGAGTTGGCAGCTTCCACTAGTACTCTTTCTATCTAGTTTACAACCAGCATAGTCAAAATCCGAGTATCCTGACAAGTCAAATGTTGAGGTCCTAGGATACCAAATCCCTACATTTAGGGTGCCCTTAATGTATCTTAGTATTCTTTTTAGGGCTGCTAAGTGCGTTTCCTTAGCACAGGTTTGGTATCTAGCACACATTCCTACAGCAAAAAGGATATCAGGTCTGTTGGCTGTAAGGTACAGCCCTATTAAAAGACTACGCCTCGCTGAAGCTAAAGGAAGTTGTTGTTCATCATCAGCTTCCAATCATACTTCTATAAAGTTTAAGGTCTATTGGTTTACCATCAGGGTCACTATCTATTTTTACATTTGTGGTCATGGGGGTACTTATGCTTTTGGAGTTGTCCATTTTGAATTTCTTTATTAACTCCTTAGCATATTTGGATTGATGGACATAGTTTCCATCCCTAGTTTGCTTAATTTGTAACCCTAGAAAGAAATTGAGCTCACCAACTAAGCTTATTTCAAATTCATTTTCCATTATTTTAACAAATTCTTTTAGGAAATTTGAGTTGGTGGATCCAAAAATTATATCATTGACGTAGATTTGGGCAATAAAGATTTCTTTTCCTAAGGTCGTAATAAATAGGGTTGAGTCAATTTGTCCCTGTTTAAATTCTTTAGAAATTAAGTAGGTTGATAAGCGTTCATACCATGCCCTAGGTGCTTATTTTAGTCCATAAAGTGCTTTAGTGAGCTTGTAAACATGGTCGGGTCTTTCTAAGTCCTTAAAACCGGGGGATTATCCTACATAGACTTCTTCCTTAATAAATCCATTTAGAAAAGCTAACTTTACATCCATTTGGTAGAGTTTAAATCCTTTAAAACAACATCCTAATGGACTCAAGTCTAGCTACTGGGGCATAGGTTTCGTCATAATCTAACCCTTCTACTTGACTGAACCCTTTGGCTACTAAGCGGGCTTTATTTCTCACTATTTCTCCTTGATCATTTAGCTTATTCCTAAAAACCCACTTAGTATTAATAATGGATTTGCCATCAGGTTTAGATACTAGTTCCCAGACCTGGTTCCTCTCAAACTGGGCTAACTTTTCTTGCATTAATGATCCAATCAGGATCAGGTAAGGCTTCCTCTATAGTCTTAGGTTTAATTTTTGAAATCATTGCAATCTGACTAAGGTTCCTATAGGAGGACCTAGTTCTGACTCCTAAAGTTGGATCACCCACAATTTGATCAGTTGGCTGACTGAGTCTAGGTTTCTTAGTTTTTCTAGAACTTGGTTCAGCCTCAGGTCCGGCCGGTCGGTTTGGTTCAGTATTTGGTTCAACTACTTGGGTTGGTTCAATTGTTGGTTGAATTGACTCAATAGTTGGTTTAATAGTTAGTTCAATTAGGGGTTCAATTAAAGGTTCAACAGTTTGTTCATTATCTTCTTGATCAGTATTTGATGAATTTAGATCTGGATTATCAAATTTTGAGTTAATTTTTTCATCAAATATTAGATTTGTTGTTTCTTCAATTTTCTTAGTTTGTTTGTTGTAAACCCTATAGGCTCTACTTGTTGTTGAATATCCTAAGAAGATGCCTAGGGTTGACTTAGACTGGAATTTACCTAGATAGTCCTTGGTGTTTAGGATATAGACTTTGCACCCAAAGACTTTTAGGTAATGTAGGTTTGGAAGTCTATGGTAGTATAATTCATAGGATGTTTTATTATGTCGTTTGTTAATTAGGACCCTATTCTGGATGTAACAAGCCGTACTAATTGCTTCTGCCCAAAATTGGTTAGCTAGGTTGAATTCATTGAGCATAGCCCTAGCGGCTTCCTGTAGGATTCTATTTTTCCGTTCAACTATCCCATTTTGCTGGGGGGGTTCTAGGGCACGAAAATTCGTGTATATACCCGTTTATCTTACAAAACTCCTCGAATCGTTGATTCTTAAACTCTCTCCCCCGTGATCACTCCTAAGCCTTTTGATTTTGGTATCGTTTTGATTTTCAATTAACTTACAAAAATCACTAAATAGGTTTAGGGTTTCATCTTTGGTCTTTAGAAACCTAACCCAGGTAAACCTAGAGTAATCATCAACAATTACTAAGCAGTACCGATTTCCGCTTAGTGACTTGGCTCCATGTGAATCAAATAGGTCAAGGTGCAGGAGCTCAAGTGTGTTTTGAGTTAGATCTGATTGAATTAGTTTATGATTAGACCTGGTTTGTTTACCTTGATTGCATGATTCACATATTAAGTTTTCATGGTTCTTAATTTTAGGTATACCTCTAATTAGGCCAAGTTGGGTGATTTTTGAAATTAATCTCAGATTAGTGTGACCTAATCTCCTATGCCAGAGGTTTGATTCTTCTAACTGAGTTAACATGCATTTAGGTACTAAGGGTAGGTTTATAGTGTAAACATTATTTTCTCTAGAGCCCTTAAGCATGATTTCTGAGTCTTGCAAGTTTCTAATCAGACAGTTAGAGTTGGTAAAGGTAACTATATAGCCAGTATCACATAATTGACTTATGCTAAGCAAGTTAAATTTAAAATCTTCAACCAAAAGCACCTTTTTAATAACAAAGTCAAATTTAAGTTCAATGTTACCTGACCCAATCACTTTGAGTGTAGCATTGTTGCCAAATGCTACTGAGCCTAGGTTCTTGAACTTGAGTTTGGTGAATTTCAATTTGTCCCCAGTCATGTGTCTGGAGCACCCGCTATCCAGCATCCATTGGTCCAAATCTTTATGTTCCTACACATAAAGAGTTTTGTTGATTTGGATCCAATTAGAATTAAGGATAGCTTAAATTGATTTTCACAACCTAGTCTGTCTCACCCAATCTAGAGTTATCAACCACGTTAGCCGTATGGGTTTTTGTGAGACAGGTTTTGAATAGAAGTAAGAATTTATTTTGAAAAATCATGATTAATTTTGAAAAAGTTAAATTAATTTTGAAAACAGTTGGTTTTGAATTTATTTTGAAAAAGAGTGTTTGAATCTACGATTAACTGAAAATTTGTATTAGATTCGAATTTGACAAGAGTAAATTGAATTTGAATTTCAAAAATTGGCTTCCAGGTCTTGGCGAGGCACTAGGCCTTCTTTGGCCATAGCCTTATTGGATCATCAACCCTTTCCTTGACAAAGCCTTTCAATGAAATTTCATTTTCAAAATTACTTTTTGAAAAATTCTGGTCTAACTAGTTTGGGTCTTGGATCAGTAGCTTCGGCTAGTTCCACCAGTCTAAAGAGACCAAGTAGTGTATACTTGGCCTTATTAGAAAAGGCTTCCCTAACGTACTATCATCTCACCGCCACCCAATACTATGTTGTTCAAATTTCAGTTAATTGGTTTAGTCCTTAGTCTAACCAGTCCTAAGTCTAAGCATAGCAAATTGCAGAAAGTAAATAGACAAGCAATCATGCAATTTAAAACAAGAAAAGAAATTCATTTAACTATAAAAATTATTTTTAAGTTGGCTCCCCCAGGACTAAAGCCACGAAAATGGTTCGGCAAGATGTGAATCTTGTCCTTGGGGATCCAATACTGATTTGATCCAGTTTGGTTGTTCAGGCAAAGTTTGGGTACCCATGCCTGAACTTTGGGTCTAGACTGATTCAGTACAGCATAGTAAGATCTTTGTCTCGCCTTGGTTCGATAGCCTAATCCGGATCGATTTAGAACGGACTTCTATTTTCCAAGGATCATATCAAGACCCTTGGAACCAGAAGTGAATCGCTCCAAAGCTGCTCTAAAGTCCTTGGCTTGAGTTTTCAAGGAGGAGTTCTCTTTCTCAAGTTTTTCAACTTGAGTAGAGGTTCCTTCTTGAACCTTCTCAGTTGAGGATCTAGAGTCAGCTTCCTCTTTCAGAAGTTTTACTTCCTGTCGAAGGGACTCGACTCAGATTTTGGCTTTCGCCAAGTCTCGAGATAGATACGCAATTAATTCTGATAATTGACTTTTAGAAAACCCACATACAGTGATTTGGCCGTCCTCTGAAAATGTGAGGTTTCCGTCATCCGGCTCCGATTCTGATTCGGTCTCGATTTCTTCCGAAGCAGTCAGAGTGAGCAGATTCGACTGTGAGGCCTCTTCTTCTTCTTCAGAGGAACACTCGTCCCACATTGCTTGAAGGGCCTTCTTCCTTCTTGTCTTCTTTGTCTCCTTCAGATTTGGGCATTCCGTCTTGTAGTGACCTTTCTTTTTTGCATTCGTAACAGGTCACGTTGGGTTTGGTCTTTTCATTTGAAGGATCAGTTGGTTCTTCCTTTCTTCGGCTGGCTTTCCTTCTGTTGGTCTGGTTTTTCAGTTCCTTGTAGTAGTCCCGGGCTAGCCGAACTAGTTTGGGTCTATTTCCTTCGCTGTCTTCTGAGTCTGAATCTGAGTCAGACTCGGGTGCAGGTCGGGGCTTCTTCTTGGTCATCTTTCCAGTTTTACCTGCAACAAAGGCAATGCATTTCTCGGCCAGGGTGCAGTTAGTCTGCTCATGTAATTCAAGCTCAGAAAACAACTCATCTAATTTAATTTTAGACAAATCCCTTAAAACTTTGTACGCATCTACCATAGATGCCCACAAAGTGTTTCTCGGGAAGGCGTTAAGGGTGTACCTGATCAAGTCACGGTTTTCTACCTTGTGACCGATTGAATGTAGACCGTTCATCAGCTCCTGGATTCTGGCATGGAGCTGGGCTGCAGATTCGCTGTCGTTCATCTTGATTGTGTACGGATTATTTAGCAGTAGGTCCCTCTTGCTGATTCGGGTGTCGGAGGTTCCTTCGTGCAACTCAATCAACTTACCCCAGAGTTCCTTTGCACTGTTGAATGGTCTTACCCGGTTCAGCTCTTCTTTGGTTAGGCCGCATTGGAGTGTCTGGGTTGCTTTGGCATTAGCGTCGATCTTTCTTTTCAGTGTGGTATCCCATTCGGTGTATGATTGTGGCACTCCTTCAGAGTTCTTCGGGATGTCCAGTCCAGATTGGATAATTATCCACATGTCCACCTGAGTTTTCAGGTGGACTTCCATCCGACTCTTCCAGTAGGAGAAGTCCTCCCCACTGAAGAGTGGTGGTCTGGCTATACTGAACCCTTCTTGCATGACCATTTAGAGATTTTCTGAAATAAAAAATTAACAAAAAAAACTGTCCCAAGACTTGGTCTTGGATTAGCAGTGCGGGAAGAAAAAATTATCGAGTGGTGTTGCACCAACCTCGATTAACGAAAAAAAATTTGATTAAAAAAAACTTTCGTAAAAATCCGAAAAACTCTCAAATTGGTGGTTGCAGCAAATTTGAGCTTCCCCACACTCTGATACCACTTATTGGATCGAGAAAATACGATAG
>JAGFNQ010001303.1:18350-54605 GCA_024364735.1 Boesenbergia rotunda | reverse complement strand
AGCTGACGGGGGCGCCCGGGACACTGGGCGCGCCCTCGGTTGACTTGGTCTGCTTGGCTTCGCGGCTGATTTCGCTTCGATCGCTGGTTGGCTTGGACCCAGGGTGCCCGAGGCATCCAGGGCGCCCGGGACCATCAGGGCGCCTAGCCCAGTAAGTCTTCGAAGCGATTCTTGCTCAACTGCTTGTTTGGCTTTGACCTTGGGCGCCCGGGACCTCCCAGGCGCCTAGCCCAGCTGCTGCCCCTCTCCTTTGGGGCGTTCTAAGCTGCAGAAACACATTCCTTCGGTTCCTGCATCCAAGGTTAGTTCCACAAAAAACAAGGCAAGAAATGTTAGGTTTTTACAGCCGTAGCTGTCTTGGTTCTGACTTCGGGTCTCCCAAATGGGACCCTAGGTCGAACCAACGCCTACTGTTCCCTCGACGGGGAACGCGTCCTCACCTACTCCTCTCAGGAGAGTTTACCTTTTGCCAACCGGCTCCTCCAATTGGACTTTTGCCCAGCATTCCTTCGCTAGGTCTTCAGTACCAAGCAGTCCTTCGCCAGGTCTTAGATTCCCAGCAGCCCTTCGCCAGGTGCCTAGCAGTCCTTCGCCAGGTCTTAGACTCCTAGTAGCCCTTCGCCAGGTGCCCCAGCAGTCGTTTGCCAGGTCTTAGACTCCTAGCAGCCCTTCGCCAGGTGCCCAGCAGCCCTTCGCCAGGTGCCCAGCAGCCCTTCGCCAGGTGCCCAGCAGCTCTTCGCCAGGTCTTTAGGTTTCGATGCCTAGCAGTCCTTCGCTAGGTGCCCAGCAGCCCTTCGCCAGGACTTCGTTCTGCACACTCAGTGAGCACATTAGATCACACTAACATCTTAACTTTTGAACCCTTTGCCAATATCAAAACCCAGGTTTGACTTAGGTGCTGCCTGCACCAACAGACTGTACAGTAGTAGAGTAGCAGAAGTCATCAATTTTGATTAAGTTGTTATAAAAATCAACACACAGGGTTGTGTTGACCGAGTGGGTATAGTAAACAAGATTGTCATGTTGATAAAAGTTGATTGCATCCATCGCAGTAGGGCAGGATTGAGCAAAAAAATGTCTATTTAAGTAGCTAGTCTTAATCGATTTATAAGTCGTCTGGGCGAATTTGTTAAATAAGGCCATGGTAGGAAACCTAGTGTCCGGGCAAGGCTCGGCCTGGGGGTTAGGTTCGGTGACACGACATTTTCTAAATAGATAAGAAAAATTACTCATTTAAATAAGCAAAATAATCAAAAAATTAATTATAAATTCATAATTAAAATCGTACCGGGGAGGCATTGTCGAAGTACGGCGTTCGTGTAACGCCCCAAAATTTCCATTTTTAGTTTTTAAAGTCCTTAGAATTATTTAGAAATAGTTTAGAAATATTCTAGGTATTTTTAGGAATTTTTAGAGTATTTTTATGGAATTTTCCGAGTCCGTTTGGTATTTTTGGAAAAAGAAAAAGAAAAAGGAAAAAGCAAAAAAATGGAAAAATCAATTAAGTGCAGCGGGTGGCTCGAACCCGCGACCACCACGAGACCAAGGGAGCGCGCGGCCAGCTGGGCTAGGGTATCAAGCACAAAAAAGGAAGGAGAGACCTATATTTAAGGTGTAGTTAGGTCGATCCGCCCCATAGGTATAAATAGAAAATTTAAAGAGAGAAGTTGGGATTTTCTCTCAAAACCCTTTCGGCCAACACCTTGCGCCGACCCCTCTCCCTCTCCTCTCTTGTGCGCACGCCACACCAAGGCCTAGAGGGCCGGCCAAGGCTTTTCTCCAAGAGATAATCCTATATTTGGGATCCCCGCGACGAGAGGAACGCGTAGACGCGAAGAATTCTCCGAGATCTCAAGTTTCTCCCGAGTCCTAGACGTCAATCTTGGTTGTAAGTCCAAGATATCAATGTAAGTACTGCTCACCTGCAGTAAGAGGCGGTTTTTCCGCGAGAATTTCCTTTAAAAGTTTTTAAAAGTGATATTTCCTTATTGTTTCAGTTTTTGCATGTAATCTTAGTTCCTTATATGCTTGTATATGTTTGATAAGCACCCTATATGAGATTAGGGACCAAGAAAAGCTATGAGAAAAGAAAAGAGAAGATAAAGATAAGAAAAGAAAAGGCCAAGGCCTTAAGAAATCCCCAAAAGTCAAGACTTAGGGATTTTAGCACGCAAGGTGCTCCAGAAAATGCCAAGGCATTTACAGATGAGAAAGAAAAGAAAGAAAAGCTATTTTATTTTCTAAGGCCAGTACCCGGCGTCCAAGGGCGTCGTTAAAGAAATCCAGGTGTCCAATTCCAAGGTCTTGGCCCTGGTAGACCAAGGTCTGCTCTATTAGGATTGGTGGCTCGCTACCCCAACCTTTTAGGGAACGCGCATCAGATGGTACTTACGTCTTCAGTGGATCCAAGTGATTAGTATTTTCAAGTATATGCTTTAGCAAAGTTTTCGAAAGTTTAAAGAGTTTTCAAAAAGTTAAAGAATAGCTAAAGTTTCAAGTTGAGCCAAGAAAAGTAAATCGAGATTTATTATTGCTTGAGTATGCATGTTTTGAGTTATACATGTTCTTAGTTTTCCTTCAAGCATATTAGTATCTCATATGATGTTCAGTTTGATCTAGAAGCATGTTTGCATATTTCGAGTTTTTGTGAGCTAGATAGTACTTACTAAGCTTTTGCTTATAGATGCATTTCCTCTTATTGCAGATAAAGGTAAAGGCAAGCAATTCTGAAGGAAGACGACGAGGCGGTGCTGAGTAGAGTGTGTGTGGTGGCTGATTATGGAGAGATCCTTGAGACGAGACATTTTAGTTATTTGAATTGCAATGTTTAAGTTTATTCAAATTTCAAGTTCTTGCTTTATGGAGATTATGGAGTATTTGAGTTTTGGATAGTTTTATATGCTAAATTTCTTAGAGTAAAGATTCCATGTCATTTCCTTTAGCATATATATCCCCATGATTGCATTGGATGAGTAAAAGTGTGAGTAGTTAGAAATATTGATACTTTGTTAGAGAAAAAGGTGTTTGTGCCAAGATAGTATCAATTTTCCTTTTGAATCGAGTATTATTGCTTAAAAATGTTTAGAAAAGTTGCAATCACATTTCATAATGCTTTAGCAAGGTCGTAGAACATGTATTTGGTGTTATAAATTCATAGAAGTCAAGATTGGTACAAACTCTATTGTTAAAGTTTATATAAACTTGTTTAGTTTATTTTCTTCCATGAAAGTCCTAACTTCAAGTTTATGGATTCGTTTGATTGGCTAAATTGTTTAGGAAACTGATATAGAGTATAGAAATGATGTCGAAGTTTGATATGGCTCGAAACTGAAGGAATGGTGGACTTGGAAAGCAAGGGCCGAAACCTGTAAAACTGATTACAGGCGTACCAGCCGACTGCCACGTCACCAGTCGACTGGTACAGGCAGTTTAAGAAGGGTAAGGCTGTTTTCAACAGGTATTAGCTATGGGATTGAGAAGAAAGTATGGCATGATATTATTATACATGATTGCTTAAGTTAGAATATAATTGTTAGCAGAATTTAAAAGGAAAAAAAACAAGATTTCCGCAATTTTCTTTAGTCATGTATAAAAGTTGAGAAGTAGAGAAAAGTAACGATCCGTCTAAAGACAGTAAGAAGGCGGGTCGCTACAGTTCGAGGGCAAAGGATGAGTTTTCGGGCTCCTTAGAGGGAGAAGGAGTGGAAGAGAAGTTGGTTTGGTGTGGCAAATGACCATGGTTTGATGGCCTTAAATAGGCTTATACGGGCGCCCGTGAAGGGTCTAGGGCGCCCGAGTTCAGTGAGGCGCCCGAGAGGGTCTCAAGCGTCTGGGTCAGGGTAGTCAGTGTCTTTGGCAGCTTTAACTGCCTTGAATGAAGATAAAGCATCAGCCGCCCGTAAGGTCTCGGGCGCCCGTGCAGACTGAGGTTTGACCGTTGACCAGGGTTGACTGTGTTGACCAAGTTTGACTCAGTTGACTATGTCTGACCAACCAATAACTAGATCAATCAAGCCCTAGATTATATTCAAAATGAGTTTATTTTGTCATTCAACATGAAATTCAATCTTTTGAAAAAAAAGTTAGAGTTGAAAAAGTAGAAAAAAAACTGAATTAATTTAAAAAATTGAGGTAATTTTGAATAACTTTTGAAAGCACTTTGAGTTAATTTTGAATAAATTTTCAAAATAGTTTTATTTTAAAACGATAATGAATTATACTATTAGATCCTAGACATCTCACCCAGTTCTACGTGATCAAACATGTTAACTTTATGGGTTTTGTGAGACAGGTTTTCAAAATAAAATTTTAATTTTGAGAAACGGTTAATTTTGAAGACATTGAATTAATTTTGAAAAATTTATAAGGTTATTGATTTTGAAAATATGTTGAATCTAAGATTAATTGAAATTTATGTTATTTTCAAATTTAACAAAAAGTAAATTGAATTTGATTTTCAGTAATTGGCTCCCAGGTCTTGGCGAGACACAAGGTCTTATTTGGTCGTAGCCTTATTAGAGCAACAACCCTTTCCTTGACAAAGTCTTTTACTAAAAATTCATCTTAAAGTTACTTCTTGAAAGATTTTGGTCTAACTAGTTTGAGTCTTGGATCGGTAGCTTCGGCTAGTTCCACCAGACTAAACAGACTAAGTAGGATATACTTGACCTTATTAGAAGGGCTTCCCTAACGTATTATCATCTCACCTCCACCCAATACTATGTTGTTCAAATTTCAACTCAATCAATTGTCCTTACTCTAACCAAACCTTAAGTCTAAGCATAATAAAATTGCAAGAAGGAAAATAAACAAGCAAGCAAGTAAATTAAAACAATTATCTAGTTATAAATATGGTCTTTATATTGGCTCCCCCTGGACTGAAGCTTCGATAAGGGTTAGGCAAGATGTGAATCTTGTCCTTGGGGATCCAACACTGGTTTGGTCCAGCTTGTTTATTTAAACATAGCTTGGGGACCCATGCTTGGACTCGGGTTCTAGGTTGGTTCAATACAGAATAATATGAACGTTGCCTTGACTTGGTTCGATAACCGAGTTCGGATCGATTGAGTACGACCTTCTGCTTTCCAAGGATTATGTCAAGACCCTTGGAACCTGAAGTGAACCATTCCAAGGCAACTCTGAGCTCCTTGACTTGAGTTTTTAGGGAGGAATTCTCTTCCTCAAGTTTTTGGACTTGAGTTGAGTTTCCTTCCTGAATTTGCTCGGTCAAGGACCTCGAGTTGACTTTCTCTTTCAGGAGTTTTACTTCCTGTCGGAGGGACTTAACCCGGATTTTGGCTTTCGCCAAGTTACGAGATAAGTAAGAAATTAATTTCGACAATTCATATTCTGAGTAACCTCTTACAGTGATTTGCCCGTTCTCCGAGATTGTGAGTCTTCCGTCGTCTGGTTCCAATTCTGATCCGGAGTCGACGTCTTCCGAGGCGGTTAGGGCGAGTAGATTCGCGTGCGGGACTTCTTCTTCTTCTTTGGAAGATGATTCGTCCCAGGTGGCTTGAAGAGCCTTCTTCCTGCGCGTCTTCTTGGTTTCTTTCAGGTTGGGGCACTCTGACTTGAAGTGTCCCTTTTTGTTGCATTCGTAGCAAGTAATGTTGGTCTTGCTCTTCGAGCTCGTTGAAGGTTGTGCTGGATCTTCCTTTCTTCGGCTTGATTTCTTCTTGCTCGTTTGGTACTTTAGTTCTTTGTAGTAATCCCGAGCTAGCCGAACCAACTTGGGTTGATCCCCTTCACTATCTTCTGATTCCGAGTCTGAGTCGGACTCGGGTGCTGGTTGAGGCTTCTTTTTGGGAGCTTTTCCTTGAGATTTTCCTGCAACAAAATCTATACCTTTCTCGATCAAGGTAGTGTTAGTCTGTTCATGCAGTTCTAATTTAGAAAATAGCTCATCTAGCTTAATTTCAGATAAATTCCTTGAAACTTTGTAGGCATCCACCATAGACGCCTACAGTGAGTTTCTAAGAAAAGAATTTAAAGTATACCTTATCATGTCACGGTTTTCAACCTTGTGACCTATTGTGTACAGTCCGTTCATCAGTTACTGGATTCTGGCGTGGAGTTGGGCTGCAGTCTCGCTATCGTGCATCTTGATTGTGTAGAGTTTGTTAAGCAACAGATCTCTTTTGTTGATCCTCGTGTCGAAAGTACCTTCGTGCAGCTCGATCAGCTTATTCCAAAGCTCCTTCGCGATGTTGAAGGGTCTTATCCGGTTCAGCTCCTCTTTTGTTAAGCCGCACTGTAGGGTTTGAGTTGCTTTCGCGTCGGCCTCAATCTTCTTCTTTAGTGGGTCATCCCACTCGGTATAATGTTGCACTACGCCTTGTGCATTTTTAGGAATTTCCAGCCCAGACTGGATAATTATCCACATATCCATCTGAGTTTTCAGGTGGACTTCCATCTGCTTTCCAGTAGGAGAAATCTTCTCCACTGAAAAGCGGGGGTCTGGCGGTGTTGTATCCCTCTTGCATGGCCATTAAAATTTTCTGAAAAAGAATTAACAAAAAGAACTTGTTCCAAGACTGAGTCTTGGATTAGTAGTGCGGGAAGAAATATTAATAATAAAAAAAATCGAGTGGTGTTGCACCAACGTCGATTAATGAGAAAATTCGAACGAGAAAAAAAAATAATTTAAAAATTCAAAAATCTGAAAAAAAATCTCAAACCGGTGGTTGCACCAAGTTTGAGCCACCCCCTCTGATACCACTTGTGGGATCAGATTGAATCGATAGAGGGGGTGAATATCGATCGTAAAATTTTCGAAAAGCGAGAGCAATTACGCAACGGAAATAGTAAAATCAATCGCTAACACGATTACTTTTTTACTTGGTTCGGAGTCGCAGTCGGCTCCTACTCCAAGGCCCACAGTCCTTGACCGTTTACGATGGGCAATTCTATATTCAAAAAGAGTTTACAAGTTGGAGTACAAATATAAAACTGAAAATGAAATTACAACACTTAAATAATTAAACATTTACCGACGACCGGAAAGGTTGGAAGTTCGGAGCAGCGGGTCATCGGCGGCGCTTGAATCGCGAGTATGGAGCTTATCGGAGCATAGCGCTTGAACGAAAGTGTTGAGAGCGAGATTTGCAAGTTGTGTTGAAGCCTTGGGGGTGAACCCCCTTTTATAGCAGTCAGTGGGGCGCCTGTGTTGAAGGGGGTGCCTGACACGTGGCCTATCCTGCGAGAATTACAATCCGCAGACTCGGCCAGCGCTTATCCCTTCAACTGGGGCACCTGAGCTGACTGGGTTGTCTATGTTAACACAGGCGCCTAGCTTGACTTGGTCCATGGCAGTATGCTTCGAATGACCTGTTTAACCCTTCACTAGGGTGCCTGTCTCAATACAGGTGCCTAGCCCAGCTAGGGCACCTCACTCCATTGAGGCGCCTGAGTGCAAAAAACTCATTCAATTCGTTCCTGCAACCAGGGTTAGTTCCAAAGACATACAAAGCATACAAATGATAAGATTAGAACATTATTTACAGCCTGAGCTGTCTTGGTTCTGACTTTGGGTCTCCCAAATGGAACCCTAGGTCGAACCGACGCCTAATGTTCCCTCCTACGGGGAACGCGTCCTCACCTACTCCTCTCGGGAAAATTTACCTTTTTACCAACTGGCTCCTCCAGTTGGACTTTTGCCCAGCTTCACTCACCAAGTCTTCGTGCCCAATCCGCGATCAAGTCTTCATGCACAGCTTCACTCACCAGGTCTTCGGTGCCCAGTCCTCAACCAGGTCTTAGTGCCCAACTTTACTCACTAGGTCTTCGGTGCCCAGTCCTCGACCAAGTCTTAGTCCCCAGCTTCACTCACCAGGTCTTCGGTGCCCAGTCCTCGACCAGGTCTTAGTGCCCAATTCATAGAACCAGGACTTAGTGCCTAGTGTACCTAGGACTTTCCTGCACACTTAATAAGCTTGTTAGATCACAATAAATCTTAACATCTGAACCCTTTGCCATTATCAAAACAAAAGTTTGACTTTGGTGCTTCCGGCACCAACATGTCCCAGACCAAACCTAAGTACCCCGAGCGTTGGCTGTACTGCGAGGCATTAGGGTTTTGATTACTTGGTCGGGTGCGTATATCTCAGACCAAGCCTCAGTACTCCAGGCGTTGGTTGTACCACGTGGCATTAGAGTTTTGATTACTTGGTCGGGCGCATATGTCCGAGACCAAGCCTAAGTACCCCGGGCGTCGGCTGTACCGCGAGGCATTAGGGTTTTTGAATTCCTTAGTAGTGCATAGTCATTTTGAAAGCAACATCTCCTTTTATTACTCGATTTTGCTGCGAAAACACAGAGCGACACAGACAGACGTTCTAAATAAATTGTAAATCTTACCCAGACCAGGAGGATCCGAGACCCCAGCCGGACCAAGACCTCTTGAGTTTTTTTAGCTTTCTTCGGCAGCTACTACTCCCGACCTCGTGGGTTCTTCCGAGATTCTGACCTGACCTCTCCGCTGTAGCACCGACGGGACACTAGCTGATCCCCCTGGACTTCCACCACCCGATCGCCCACTAAGAACTTGATCTTCTGGTGGTAAACAGAGACCACCGCCTGGAAGGTGCTAAGCGCTGGGCGGCCCAAGATAGCATTGTAGGAGGAGGGTGTGTCCACGATTAGGAAAGGAGTCCTCCGGGTTCTCTCGAGCCTATCGCTGCCCAACGAGAGTGACAAAGTGATTTGCCCCAACGGCTGTACTCGATACCCCGTGAAGCAAACAGTGGGGTCGAGACAGGGAGCAATTCATCCTCGTCTATCTGCATTTGCTCCCATGCCGCCTTGTACAAAATGTTCATGGAACTCCCCGTGTCTACGAAGATGCGCTTCACCTCATAATTGGCAATGCGGGCCACATTTACTATGGCGTCCTCATGGGGAGCTTCCACTTCTTCGAGGTCGGATGACCCGAACGAGATTGTAGGGCCTGGCACCTGGCTTTGACTTGTCCCGATGGAGTAGTTCTCCAACCGCCGAGTGTAAGACTTCCTGGCCTGGTTAGAGTCACCTCCAGTAGGTCCTCCGGAGATGACCCCTACATGGCCCGAAGGAGGACCCCGCATAGCGGCTTTGCCTTTTAGGGAATCTCTCTCTAAGGAGAGGGATCTTCGGGGTGCGGGCCCTCGACTCCTACCTCTTGATCGCGACCGGGGACCGAGGTCTGACCTCATTTTCCCCGATGGGCCATCGCCGAGGGGAGAAGCTTCGCTTGGGCGACCTTCGATGATACCCCGACTTATTCCATTTTCTTCGAGGTTTGATGTCTGCTTCCTCACCGAACTTCTTCTTCATGGCATGACACTCCTCCGTGGAGTGAGTCGAGCTGCCATGATAATTGCAATACTTCGACAATGACTCAGGCTGCTTGGTATCTACCGTCTCCACCAGCCGACGCCTGCCAGTCCCTTGGTCCCTCCCGGGCGGCAGGTCTCTTCCCCGCGCCGGAGCCGGGGGCTCCCTTCTGTCTGATCGGGGAGCCGTCGGAGGAGGGGCTCCAACTGGATCCTTGCGTCGGACGTACTGTACCTCTTCTACATTGACATGCTTGACGGAGCGTCCCAACAAATCATCGAAGTGGCGGGGGGGCTTTCTAACCAAGGACCGGAAGAAGTCCCCTTCAGCGAGCCCTTGGGTGCAGGCACTGACGAGAATCTCTGATGTCGCACTGGGCATGTCCTGTGCCACTCGGTTAAACCTCTGGATATACTCCTTGAGCGGTTCCTTAGGCTTCTACTTAAGAGCAAACAAGTTAAGTGTCATCTTCTGGTAGCGACGGCTGCTAGTAAAATGGTGGAGGAAACCTATCTTGAACTCCGTGAAGGAGTTAATGGAACCCTGTGGCAGCCTCTGGAACCACCGCTGAGCTGCCCCGGACAAAGTGTTCAAGAACACCCGACACTTCACACCGTCCGTATACTGGTGCAGAAGGGCCGCATTCTCGAATTTACAGATGTGATCCTCCGGATCCGTCTTCCCATCATACTCAGGGATCCCGGGCCTGCGGAACTGCTTTGGCATGGGGTCCTCTACGATCTCGGACGAGAAAGGAGTAAAGGGAGTCTTACGCGAGGTCTTGTTTCCATCCCTCTTCCCCAGTCCCTCTTCCTGCCTCTGAGCGCTGGAGGCCACCGAGTGGGCCCCTGGGCTGCTCCGTCTTGTCACCCCACCGGGGTGACGGATCTTCGGGACTGTGAGGCGAAGACTCTAGGGATCTCCTCCCTCATCGGTCCCCCTGGTTGCGGGGCAGCATGTTCGACTTGGTGCTGCTCCAGGGCTTCCTTGACGGCATTAGCCACTAGGCGGTCAAGTTCCTCTCTCGTTAGGGTAAAAGGTTGTCCCTCCGATCCTGCCATCGGTTCTCCTTCAGGTACTTTGCTAGTATTTCCCACAGACGGTGTCAAATTTATTCCAGAAGGAGTCGTCGACGATGGCCAGTCACCGAGGTTTTGCCCGTGTGGAAGTTGTTGCGCTAAGGAGGAACTTGGGGTCCTGCAAAGTTAACACAAGCGTTAGGCGACACGCCTGCAGGGGTCCGGCGGAGTCCACTCCGACGCTCAAGTTAGTAGGGTGTCCGAAGAGTAGTGGCGGCGAGAAAGAAAGACAGTATGTAGAATGAGAGAGCGTAACTCCTTTATCGGAGAGGTTGTACTACCTTTTATACCGAAGTCTGTAGACTAGGCTCATGTCCTCGATCTACGCCACGTCTCCGATTTGTAAGCCACGACCCCCTCTTTCATCGGTAACCGGCTACCTCTTGAAACGGTCTGCGTCATTATCAGCTTCCGTCCATTGCGATATTCAGGGTCGCGAAGACCTTTTCTATCGGGGGTGCTTATCCGTACCATGAGGGGGGTCAGTGTCTGAGGTCGGTTAGTGCGGGGACTCCACCTCCCGAGTTGAGCTCGGGGTCTTCGGGTGTCACAGCTCCCAAGGTGCTCTCGGCGCCTAACCCCCCGGGGTGCTCCCGAAGAGGCTCTCCCAACTGCCCTTCCTGGGCTCGTCGTCCCAGGGGATTCCCGAGTCCTAGGAAGGAGGGTTGCCTTGATCTCGTTGTTGAGTCGCGCAACTTTTTTATCTTTCGTTATGACCAGGGCTCATTAAACCCTATCATTAACGAAGAACATAATGTTCTCCTCTTTCGCTTCATCCTCCTTATATTATCTTCTCTATTTTTTCTCAAAAACAACAATTTTCCTTCTCAAAAACAACAATTTTTCTTTTATTTTTCCAACTAGCAGCTCGTTACAAACAACTTTTTCTCCCAATGTCCAACTTTAACAACAACAAGAAGAGTAATTAATTAAATTAGAGTTATAAAATATAAATTTTATTTTTTGAAATTATTAGTTAAAAGGATTATTTAAGTCATAATGAAAGTCTAATATATATATATGAATGTTAAATATTAAAAAAAAATAAGATCACAATAATTCTCTGATTTTAAGTCATAGATAAACTTTGCAAATGGACTTATCGTTGTTTTAATTAGAACTAAGGGCTAAGGTCTAAATTTTACAAATTTAAATTCATTTTCAACCTTTTAAATTTGAAATTTAGACTTTTAGATTGTGAAATAGTAATGTTTGGAATTTTTAAAAATTTGATTTTGTGTTGTATTAATTTTTTAAATTTATTGAATTCATCCTTGCTAGTTGAAAATATTGGCTACGCCATTACTTAAGTATATATAGTCTGTTTTATACCAAAAAAAACCCCTTAAATGAAGAATACACAAAGTTATCCTTATTCTCCTTTCATTAACAACAAGCACTGTATGATATGAGAGTGATGCAGGTCCAACTTTGAAGCATAATATGATCTTTTAAATTTTGAGGGGACATAACATTTGACGTAGGACTCAGAATCAAGCTCTATCGATGGCCACATGTATAAAATTTAAATACCTATGTTTATTACTGGTGAAACCATAACCACCAAATTTTGACACTAAATTTTTTCAGAGTCTCTTTGCTATTTTGGATAATTTTTATTTTTTTTTTGGTGTTTAAGGTATTCCTGTTATTTATAAGAGAGGCTAAATTCAAGTCTTGTTTTGACATAAGATCGTTCAATTATGTATTTTCCTTTTAGGATAAAAGATCTATTTCATTTATTTATAAGATTGAAATTAAGATTTGTTAATTATAATTTCTTTCTTTTAATTGAGTTCTAGGTTGTGATATATATAAGAGTCCCGTTTAGATGTCAAGGGATCATTCTTCAATGATAATAAAATTTCTTATTGTGATAAAACTCAAAGAGTAGTATATTTCTCTTCATTTTAAAAGGGTCCTCTATTTATTTTCTCCTCTATATCTTCCTTTCTCGGTAGTCTATAGGATAATTGCTATATATCCTCCCAGCATCATCAGAGACAGACAAATATTGTGTGTTGTTGAATATCTAACGATTTGAATTATAAGTCCTTCGATCGAGGATGAGAAGATTCAGGTAATTATCATACGATTGTAACGTTGTCAAGAGGTATACTCTGGATTAACAATTAGATTATTGAGACCTAGGAATTTGGGAAGGTAAGGACGAATACCATCATAAACCCTTTTAAACCATTAACAATCACTATATTCAAGAGTTAATTTATTTTCAAACAAATATATATTTTCGTCTAGCTTGATAAAAAGAGGTTGATTCATGGAAGGGGATTGATATTAAGGTAAACAATTGAAATCGATAGAGAAGTAGAAGCTAGAGTTTGATGATTTATACTTGGATTTGACTGAGTGGTTGATGATGTCGTAGAAAAAAATCAGTTACTAGTGGTGACTATGGCTCTGATTTTTTTTGGGAAGTATTTGATTTACTTTATTTTTTATTTTTAAAAATCATTTATTTTTATTTCTTAGAAAATGTCATCTACTTCTTCCACCACTCCAATTTTTCCACCTCATATTGCATTTAATCCTTCTTCATCTTCTATGCAGTCTTTCCTCATGCATTTCATCTCCTTCCCTTCCCTTACCTTCCCTCCTTTTATTGGATATTCTGAGCGATCAAGGGACTATAAGTTTTATAATCCCAAAATACGGACTATCTTTGAGATGGGAACTGCAACGTTCTTTGAGGATATTGAGTTTGGGGGGAAGAATAAGGTTTCTGACATTGTCTTTGAAGAGGAATGTATTCCTACTACTCTTCAAGAGGAAATGGTTTATATTCCTATAATTGCTTCTGATAATGATCAGGATATTATTCCTGTTAGTGATCAAGATGCAATACAAGAACAACAAGACATTGTCAGTCGACTCCAGAAGAACAAACTCAACAACCTCAAGAACCAATGCATGAAAAACAAGTGTCTTTACGTAGATCCACTAGAGAAAGGAGGAGTGCTATTTCAGATGATTACATAGTACTACTTCAAGAACATGAGGAAAATGATGGCATGGCGGAGGATGATCCAATCAACTTTCGTCAAGCCATGCAAGATTCAAATTCTCAAAAATGGATTGAGGCAATGAATGAAGAGTATAAATCAATGCAAGACAATAATGTTTGGGAACTTGTCCTATTACCAGAAGGTGTGAAACCCATTGGTTCTAAATGGATTTTTAAAACTAAACGGGATTCAAACGGTAATGTGGAAAGATATAAGGCACGTCTTGTAGCTAAAGGCTATACTCAAAAATATGGAATTGACTATAAAGAGACTTTTTCTCCAGTTTCAATGAAAGACTCTTTTAGGACAATCATGACACTTGTTGCACACTTTGATATGGAACTCCATCAGATGGATGTCAAGACAGCTTTTCTCAATGGAGACATTGAGGAAACAATCTATATGGTGCAACCAGAATACTTTGTATCAGGAGATCCAAATAGTATGGTTTGCAAACTTAAGAAGTCCATCTATGGGTTAAAGCAAGCTTCTCGTCAATGGTACCATAAATTTCATCAAATAATTATCTCATTTGGTTTTGAGGTGAATGTGGTAGATGATTGTGTGTATCATAAGTTCAGTGGGAGCAAACATATTTTCCTGATTTTATATGTTGATGACATTTTGCTTGCCACAAACGATATAGGTATGTTAAACGATACCAAGAGATTTCTATCTAGATATTTTGAAATGAAAGATCTTGGTAACGCATCTTTTGTATTCGGAATCCAAATACATCGAGATCGTTCTCAAGGTATTCTTGGATTATCACAAAAGAACTATATCGATAAAGTGCTTAAAAGATTTGGCATGCAAGATTGCAAACCAGGAAACACCCCAGTCGCTAAAGGAGATAAGTTTAGTCTTAAACAGTGCCCTAAAGGAAGCCTCGAGACTCAAGAAATGCAAAAGATTCCCTTTGCTTCGGCAGTAGGAAGTCTTATGTATGCTCAAGTTTGTACGCGTCCGGATATTGCGTACATTGTTGGAGTGTTGGGCAGATATTTATGCAACCCAGGAATGGATCATTGGAAAGCAGTAAAGAGGGTAATGAGATATTTAAAGAGAACTAGTGATTACATGCTCACATATAAGAGATCAGATACTCTTGAGATCGTGGGATATTCTGACTCTGATTTTGCTGGATGCCAAGATAGCATGAGATCCACTTCAGGCTATGTTTTTCTATTGGCTGGTGGAGCTATCTGAACGATCGATGTAGGCGTGCAGAGGGGGGGTGAATGCACTTTCTTTGAACTTTTTGATCTCTACAAAGATGTTAGCGCAGCGGAAATAATATGCAAAAGAAATAACAATGCTAACAAAGTTATTTTACTTGGTATCCACCCAGATGGGTGACTAATCCAAGAATCCACGCTACGAGCACCACTTTTCACTATCGAAAAGTCTCCTTGAGGTGGAGAAACCTTTACAGCAAAAGCTTCCTCTTTACAGATGCAGAAATATGATGGAGGAAGTAAAGATCACTCTACAATTGGGCAGCACTTCGTTACTGTACGGAACTGTACATACACGTGTAACGAGGAGCTCCTTTTATAGGTGAAAAGGACAGATTCACAGTCTGTCCAGACTCGCACTAGTCGACTGCCCCGAGGGCAGTCGACTGGCCCGGCATTAAATGCCGCCCAACAGCTAGCAAACAGCTAGCCAACGGCTAGTTTTGGGGTATACCAGTCGACTGCCCCATGGCCAGTCGACTGGTCCGAAGCTGCGAACTTTCTGTGGGTTTTGGTAGTCGACTACCTCTGGGCCAGTCGACTGCCCTGCCTCCCAGCTCAGCTCCAGCCACTCCGAACCTTCTCTTTCGCGTGTGCCTTCAGGTTGCTCCCTTGGCTCGCCCCTTGAAGTCCTCTTCCTCTGGCTATCGTCCCTCAGATGCGCACGCAAGTCTTCCCTTGGCTTGCCTCCATGCCACCCTTCACGTGTGCCCTTTGAAGTCCACTTCTCGGCTTGCCCTTGGAGTTCTCCTCCCTCGGCTCTCGTCCCTCGGATAGGTCCACCAAGTGTGATTCTCCAAGTCCTGCAAACTCAATCACACAAATCAAATACAACATAACACTCTAACTTTAAACCTATTCGCTCACACATCAAAACCATGATCTTCCAATCATTTAAGGGCCGATTGCCTCAACAATCTCCCCCTTTTTGATGTGTGGCAATATGTTTAAGTTAGAGATAAATAACACCAATAGCAATAACAAGAGATAGCAATTGAAAAAGCATGAGACATAGTAAACCTAAGAGGCAACCTTCCCCTTAATCTATGTCTTCTCCCCATTTTCAATTCTAATCTAAGTCCAAGTTAAGTTACCACTTAACAACAACAATATGTAAAAATATAAGACATATCAGAACCTAAGAGGTACCTCCCCCTTAATCCATGTCTTCTTCATTTCTATACATTCAATGTCTAAGTTAGAAATAAAATCCTAAACCCTCCATTCTAGGTTAAATTTCTAACTTAAACCACCTATTCTCCCCCTTTGACACCATCAAAATGATTGCCTCAAGCAACCAAACCCTATGGCATCAAATGCGAGAATTATTGATTTCTAAAATTTCTCACAGTTGCTGAAAAACAGGCGTGCCAGTCGACTGCCCATAGGGCAGTCGACTGATACGCTATCAATCTGATCTTTCAGGTTTTCTGTCGAATTTCAGAAACTCCCAGAAAATTCCAAAAAATTCTAAAAATTGTAAAATTTTGCATACATGTTTGAAATGATATACTCTATCAGGAAAAAATATTAGACCATATAAAATTCCAAACATGCATGACTTTTGATAAAATCCAAAAGTTTTGAAAAACACTACATTTTGTATCAAATTTTGAAATCAAATTTGCAATTATAGGACTTTGAAGAACTTAGCAAAGTATGTAAAACATGAAATGGTTTTCAAAGTTTTAAAATGTCCAACTATGATCATTGGCAAAGTGTTCATTGATTAAACACTTGCCTCCCCCATAGTTGATCTAGTTTTGATATTTTGATACTTTTAATGGCTCAACAATATGCCACAAGCACAAGTGACCCAAATGTATCACCCTAATGGATCAAGCACCCTTTTTCAAAGCTAATGTGTCCAAGTTCATTCTAAACTTCCACAAAACACATTCCAAGGCCTCTTCTTAAGGATGTAAACTCCAATTTGAGAAGAGGCTTGGTAAAGATGTCGGCTAGGTTTGACTTTGATTCAACATAGTGTAGTTCTATGTCTCCCCTTGCCACATGGTCTCTAATGAAGTGATGTTTCACTTCAATGTGTTTTGTCCTAGAATGATGAACCGGATTTTTAGTTAAGTTGATTGTGCTTACATTATCACACAGGACTTTGACCTTGGTGTAATGTAGCTCATAGTCCTCTAAGGTGTGCATGATCCAAAGAAGTTGGGAAACACACCCACCCATTGCCACATATTCTGCTTCCGTTGTTGATAGGGCAACACATGGTTGTTTCCTACTACTCTAACTAACTAAGGAAGACCCAAGGAATTGACATCCTCCACTTGTACTCTTCCTATCTAACTTACACCCCGTATAGTCCGAATCGGTGTATCCAATTAGGTCAACATTAGGCGTTCTAGGATACCAAAGTCCGACGTTTAGGATCCCTTTCACATACCTTAGGATCCTCTTGACTACAACCAAATGGGACTCTTTGGCACACGATTGGTACCTTGCACACATACCTACCGCAAAAAGTATGTCGGGTCTACTAGCGGTTAGGTATAGGAGGCTACCAATCATGCTCCTATAGTGTTTAGAGTATACCATTTTGCCTTCAATGTCACTATCCATTTTCACATTAGTTCCTATCGGTGTAGATGCTTCCTTAGCATTTTCTAAACCAAATTTCTTTAACATCTCCTTAGCATATTTGGTTTGAAATACATGTGTACCTTTATTAGTTTGCTTAACTTGAAGGCCTAAGAAAAAGGTTAACTCTTCCACAAGACTCATTTCAAATTCATTTTCCATACACTTGATGAATTCTTGTAGGAAGTCATTATTTGTTGACCCAAAAATGATATCGTCTACATACACTTGGGCAACAAATATATCCTTATTCTTAGATTTTAGGAATAATGTCGGGTCAATTGTTCCTCTCCTAAACCCCTTAGACACCAAAAATGAAGAAAACCTCTCATACCAAGCCCGGGGAGCTTGTTTCAATCCATATAATGCTTTCCTTAATTTGAACACGTGTCTTGGATAGTTAGGATCCTCAAACTCGGGGAGTTGTTCTACATAAACTTCTTCCTTAATGATCCCATTTAGGAATGTCGACTTCACATCCATTTGGTGAAGTGTGAAACCCATGTGAGCGGCATAGGCTAGTAGAATTCTAATTGATTCTAACCTAGCTACGGGGGCATAGGTCTCATCATAATCTAATCCCTCAACTTGGTTAAACCCCCTAGCTACCAATCTAGCCTTGTTCCTAGTGATTTTATCTTGGTCGTCTAGTTTGTTCCTAAAGACCCATCTAGTGGTTACAATAGTGCAATCATTGGGCCTCGGGACTAACTCCCAAACTTCACTCCTCTCAAATTGATTTAGCTCTTCTTGCATAGCTAAAACCCAATCAACATCTCCCAATGCTTCATCAATGGTCTTGGGTTCTAATTGGGAGATTAGAGCTATTTGACTCGTTTGGTCCCTAAAGTATAATCTAGTCCTTACTCCTTGATTTACATCACCCACAATTTGGTCAATAGGATGATCATAGTGATGTCTCAAGGGTCTAGAGGTTGTAGGTTCATTTACTCCTTCTTCCTCATCCTCTAGTGTGTTTCTTACTCCCCCTTGATCATTGCCCTCCAAATGTAGGTCTTGGATTCTATGGGCAAGAGGTTGGACTTCTTCTATATCCTTATCAATAAAAGCCTTTCTAGGATAGGTACTAGTAGCTTCATCAAATTTGACATTAGAGGACTCCTCAATCACTTTTGTCCTCTTGTTGTACACTCTATAGCCCCTACTAGTTAAAGAGTATCCTACTAAGATTCCTTCATCGGCTTTTGACTCAAATTTTCTTAGGTCGTCTTTGGTGTTTAAGATGTAGACTTTACATCCAAAGACCCTAAAATAGTGGACTTGGGGTACTCTTCCATTCCAAAGTTCAAAGGGTGTTTTTCCCAAAAACCTATATACCAACACCCGGTTTTGGATATAGCAGGCGGTGTTAACCGCTTCGGCCCAAAAGTAGCTAGGAAGAGAGTATGCATTAAGCATAGTCCTAGCAGCTTCTTGTAGGGCTCGATTTTTCCTCTCAACTATCCCATTTTGTTGAGGAGTCCTTGGGCATGAAAACTCATGCTTGTACCCATTTTCAACACAAAATTGTGTGAAGTTAGCGTTTTGGAACTCCCCACCATGGTCACTCCCAATTTGGTTTATTTTGATGTTCTTTTCGTTTTCTACCCTTTTACTAAATCCTATAAAGATATCTAGGGTATCATCCTTATGTTTCAAGAAATAGACCCAAGTAAACCTAGAAAAGTCATCTACTATTACTAGGCAATACTTACTCCCCACAAGTGAGGGAGTACTATGACAATCAAAAAGGTCTATGTGCAAAAGTTATAAAGGTAAGGAAGTGGTGACTAGAGTTTTACCTTTGTGTGATGCTTTGGATTGCTTACCCTCTTGGCATGCATCACACAACTTGGTCTTCTCATATTTGATCATTGGAAGTCCCTTCACCAATTCTTCCTTGGCCACTCTTGCAATGTTCCTCATGTTGACGTGTCCAAGTCTTCGGTGCCACAACCACCCTTCTTCTTCTTTAGACATGAGACACTTAACAACATTGTTAGTAGCATAAGATATATCAAGATAATATAAGTTTGCTTCTCTAAACCCTTCTAATATAATAGTGTTTGAGTCACTTTGCCTTATTACACATTTCTTAGCATGAAATTCTACTCTAAACTCGGCATCACATAGTTGACTTACACTTAATAAATTAAACTTCATATCCTTAATTAAAAGTACCTTGTGAATCGAAATAGTGGGAGATACCTAAATTGTGCCCCTACCAATGATCCTTAACTTTCCACTGTTCCCAAACGAGACCGTCCCTTCTATTAGGTAGCTAATAGTGGTGAACTTGCTCACATCCCCGGTCATGTGTCTTGAGCATCCACTATCTACTATCCACAAGGTTGGGGCCTCCTTCACCTTTACCTAAACAACACGGAAAACACACTCTTTTGGTACCCATATTTTTGATCCATAAGCATCATTTAAAAATTTCGTAGGTACCCATGCCTTTTTTGTGGTTCCCCTAGCCCCTAGTCTCCTAGTTGCACCAATCCTACCGGTAAGTGAGACGAATGCTACTTCCTTGATCTTAGGTCTATAACACAATCCGGCCTTGTTATATACAGCTCTTTGACTGTTTATGATCATATCAAGGTTACTTTGTTAAATACTGGATTTAAAAAAAAAAAAAGGGGTTGAAAAGGTAAGAATTTCGAAAATAAGGATCTAGTTGGAATTTACTGAAGTTGTTGGGTTTATTTGCAAAAAGTCAAAAAATTAAGTTATATATAAAAAGCCCCTAAAGCCCTAACTCCCCAATTCACTTGTATCTGCCGTTTTCTTCTCCCCGACGCCGCCTTTCGGTTTCGCCCGCCCGACGTCGAGCCCTAGTCGTTCCCGAGCAAGCCGACGCCGACGCCGCAGCCCTAGCCGACGCCACTTGCTGTCCTTTCCTTCCCTTCTCCCTTTTCTCCGGCGCGCACGAGCAGCGCATCGCAGCCGCGTACCCTGAGCCCTAGCCGTCCCTCTCCCCGTCTCTTCTTGTAACGCCCGACCTTATATCTACCCTTAAGGCGGGGTTACGGGTCCATACATTCAAATCATTTATCATCTTAAGCATGTATATCCAAACAAAACAATTACAATACATGAACTAGTAATAAGCATGCTTATGGAAGACTAATTTACCAAGCAAGGTTTTTCATTTCTTTTATATCTACATGCATTTACAACCTAATAGGAAGATCATTTAACACACTATAGCATGGAATCTCAAGTAAGAATATAGCAAGAGTTATCTAGTCTTAGATACATGCAAAAGAAGCATGCAAAAGCAACGGAAAATAGTAAACATCTAGCATTTTACTGAGCATGCATACTATAAGGATTAGACATTAATAATAGTATTATCTAACATGACCTAGGTTCCATATCTCTAACAGTAGAGTAGTCACAATCATCATATATTCAGAGTATAGTAATACAATTTCAATCTTTTATCGGAAGCAGTTAGATTCTAGACAAACTAAGGTAGATAGAATCTTTCATCCTTTCCCGAGCCATCACCACACACATCCTCTAGCCTTCCCTCTGCCTCTTCCTTTAGTTCAAGTATTTCTTACCGCTATCTGCAGCATAAGAAAAACAACATGAACTAGTAAGCAAAACATGCTTAGTAAGAATCCGGGCCTACTCGCAAAATCCATATCGATACATCATATCATGTACTCAGTAATCAAGATAGAACAAGATTAAGCATCATAAGCATCTCATCAAAGCATCATAAGCATCTCATCAAAGCATCAAAGCATCATAAGCATCTCATCAAATATCTTCAAGTACTTTACGGAACAAGATTATCACATGATGAGAAAAGTATGATTTTCAAAAGGTTCCATAATGGTAAGTACTTCAAATTATCATATCATCATCTAGGGCCCAGTTGTAGTACCACATCATGCGCGTTCCCTAATAAATTGGGGTAGCGAGCCGCCAATCTAATTAGAGCATGACCCTTCCGTCCTACCAATGCCATGACCTTCAGTTAACATGCACATTGGATTTGTTTAACGACCCCCTTCCGAGTCGGGTACACAACTTTCCAAAGTAAAGTAATTTATCATACAATTACTCATATATGTATATGCCTAAAGGTACTCTTAATCACTTCTCAAAGGGACACACCACACATTCGGGTGCTCTTGATCCCCTAGGGACACACCACACATTCGGGTGCTCTTGATCCCAGTTTCAATAGAGTAACCCTTTTTAAGCATATTATCAAACACATCATGTTCATATCATCAAGGTGCCCCATGGGCTATAAGGCATGCTTTTATACCTAACAAGATAGGTCACATAAATTATACACACATCACATATGTAGTAGCATGCTTCATGGTCTCATTAGGTACTTCCCAACCCTAGAATTAGGGTTGGCCGAAACTTAAATAAGTGGTAGCATGCTTCATGGTTTCAAATATTCACACAAGCATTTACACAAACACCTTGCCTATACTTATTAAGCATGGATATATCATAAGGAAAATCATACACCCTTAAACCCTAATTCTCCTAGGGTTGGCCGAAAGTTATATAGGGTAGCATACCCTAATTTTTGTCTTCTCAAAAATTTGGAAAACAACACACATGTATACAATATTTGTTAGCATTCATGTCATGCATCAAGAAGTGATTTCACTTCACAACCCCAAGGAAATCCAAGCCTTGGCCGAAACCTTGTAGGGTACCAAAACCCTAATTTTTGTTCTCTCAAAAATTTGGAAACAACACATATGTGTATAGAATCCCTAGGGCACTAGCATGTATCAAGATTTGATCAAAAAAAAACTTCTCTTGGACCTCCAACCATAGGTGGCCGAAACTTGTTGGGTACCAAACCCTACTTTTTGTTCTCTCAAAAATTTGGAAAACAACATACATTCATACCCTAGGTTCCTAGGGATATCCTCATGCATCAAGAAGCAACCAAACCCTTCTTCCATGGTGGTGGCCGAATGGTCACAAGGAAGAAACTCCCATTTCCAAAAACAACCACAAGAAAACATACAATCAACCGAAAGCGATTACACTGCAGGCGAGAGGATACTTACATCCTAGCGCTGGATTTTAACCTTCTTTAAATCGTAGGGTACCCTACACTTGAAGGGTATGTGAAAGCCTTTTTCTTCCAATTTTCCTCTAAGACTCCTTGGTCTTGCTAGAAGGCAAAGACACTTGGGCTTTCTTCCTTGCAATTGCCCTAGGGTTAGAACCCTTGGATGCTATTTTCGAAAATGGAAGAAGTGAAGGAGATGATGGAGGTTTCGGTTGGGAGAAGTGAGGAAGAAGAAGAGAAGAAAAGGAAGTTATTCCAACTTCCCATATTTATACTTTTCTCATGAAAAGACATGTCTCTTCACCCTTACACACTTAACAAGCATGTTCCTTTCTCCTTCTACATGAAATATTGCTTGGTTCATTGGTTATGACATGGTGAGTGCAACTAGGAGGTCCAAGGTTCAATCCTTGCTTCCTCCTTTCTAGCTCTTCTTTTTATCACAATTTGCACTAACCCATGTCAAAGCCCATTAAACCAAGCCCATCATGAAATTTCATAATATGAATAATATTTTATGAATTCAGAATATTTCATAATATTCCAAAAATATTATTTCATAATATTTTTAATATTCCATATTCATGAATATAATATTTCATGCTAATATTTCATGATAATAATATTTCATGAGTATAATATTTCATGCATTCATAACATTTCATAGCATGTGATTGCATGAAATTCATATCATTTCATTATAACCATTTTCATACATTGTCATGATTTTACATTGACAAATTTGGGGTGTTACACTTCTTCCTCTTCGTTTTCTATGGCAAGCACGAATAAGAGGCCACGCGTCTGCGCCTCATCTTCCTGATTTGGCGCTGCCTTGTGCGAGTTTGCCGACGTCGCCGACCCTGCCAGTGGACGCCGAGTGCCGACCATCTTTGGTAAGACTTGGGTTCTGAGTTAATTTTATATCAAGACATTAATTCAGAGATGAGAAAGGAATTAAGCTATTTTCCTTTATATGCCTCGCACTCGTATCTTCAGAATAGATGCTGCGTCACAAAATGTTATCTGTTGGAAAATCATCGTATACATTGTTGGTTGATCGCAATATTCCATGAAAATTTTTGTGATACGGTTAACACATACAAGGTGTGTGAGTCTAGTTTTATTTCCATTGAAACTGAAATTATGCGACAAAATAATCATTTATTTTCTACCAGTACAAGGTAGTTGGTGCATCTTTGTTCGCATTTTCAGATTAAACCTCAATTTTATGATATCTGTGCTTCCAGATTTAAAAAGCTAAATTCAGGTATTATTGTCCACATCATGGAGCAAGGTTTCTTTGATTAAGCTAATTATGTTAAAGCTTTCTGTTTAGGGGATTAATGGAATTAGTATATTATATGAATAAAGTAGGAGGTGTAGCTTCTAATCTTGTATCTTTATTGCCGTTAGTTTTGTTGTAGTTATTAAATTCAAGGATTTGGTCGTAACTACGTTTAGTAGTAATTTACCTATTTTAATAAATTATATACATAGCTAAATTGTGTCCTTGGTACAGGACCTTGATTCAGATTCGTTCAGTGGATCACGGGAGGTTCTGTTCGTATACGTTCTACAATTATAAGGCGGGTACTTCTCCTTTGTACTCGAGTAGTTCTTTTACCTTAAAGCATGGCTAGTTATGTCTTATAGGTTGCTTGACCTTGTTCTTTGTCGTTATTTAAAACATCGCCGTTGAAACTTATTCTTCGTTGATCTTTGAGTATTCCAAATTCGTATCCGTACAGTCCCTGTTGGTTTTCTGTTCTGTAAAGTGTCGCTTGTACGCGAGTACTTAGAAGTCCATTAAACACAGATAGGTTTATTTGGCATTAGAAATTCCCTACCTAGTAGTGTAGGTGCATAATCGTTGGTTTTCGGTTTCTGGTTGGTTGTATCGATGCATGTTTTACTTGTTGGATTTTTATTGCATCGTTGTTTCTCCGGTTGTTCGTGCATCGTATATCATGCATCATACTTGCACGTTGCATACTAACGACTGTTGGCTTACATTTGGTTAAGCCGTCGTTAGTCATATTGTTGCTCGATTTACTCAACCACATGTTGTCATGGTAGTGGTTAGAGTGTGAGTGTTTGTCCTATCATTTCAGACAGTGACACCCTCACCGTTGTTTTTAGAGGGATGAGTTGTTGGTGGCTCACCCTCACCGTTATTTTTCGAGGGATATATTGTAGCTGTAGTAGCTCCCTCGATGTACCGGGGTTTGGAGTGTAGGCTCCCCAGCATCCTGTCCACTCAACCACGCCTTATGTGGTATTATTGTTGTTGTTGGTTATTGTTGTTGTTGGAGTGGTACAGTTGTCACAGCCCTACCCACTCGGTCACACAGATGGGATGTGTTGACAGCTTGACTGGCGTCAGGGGTGACACATGTCATTGCATCATGTGCATACGTATTTCTTTTATGCATTTGCTTGTGTTTGATGCACTTATATGAGCTATGATTGTTGCATATGTATGACATGCATGTCTATCTTGATATTATTGTTGTTGAGTTGTTCTATACCTGCTTAGTCGTTATTCGGATTTTATACCATGTCGTAGTATTTTGGTTATGCATGATTAGGTAAATCTGATACTTCTTATGGACTGTATCCTTTTGATTCTCTACTTCGTTATCTTATTTATGTCATGCTTATTTGTCTACTCATATACTCGCAGAGTCCACCCGGACTCACCACCCCTGCTTTCCTTTTTGTTGTTTCAGGTAGCAGGTAGATATTTTGCTTGGAGCCAGGAGATGATCCAGTTGCCAGTCCCTCAGTCCCACCGTGTCGGTTTGTTTTGGTTTGTTCTAGTGTCTGTTTTATTTTCGCAGTTAGTTTCCTTGTCAAGTATCGGTTTGGATTTTGTCGTTATTACTGGTTTGTAGACTTTCTTTTATGTTTAAGATGGCTGAGCCATCCATTTATTTTGTTTTGATATAAACTGCGTGGTTGTGTCTATTACTTATTGTTGTGATGCCAGCCGCTTGTGGCTGAGCTATGTTAGTGGAGATATTATGTATATTAGCCCCATATTGTCCGCCATACAGGGGAGATGCTGCCCGATTTTCGAGGAAGCATGTGCCTCTGGGGGCGTGACAATTTTTGGTATCAGAGCCAAGTTTTGCGATGTTTTGGTGTCTGTGGGTTTACGGAGTTATTTTTCGAGGTCTATCTGTAGTTTACGGATTTATTTCCGGAGTCATTTTATGGTTATGGTTGTGTTTTGGGACTTGGCAGCGACGAGACTTCTCCCGGCGATGAGTAATTAAATAAGGTATATCTTTGATGATTATCTTATCTGTTGTATATTTTATCATGTTTAAGTTTGTATAGATGTGTGCTAGTTTAGTTGGATAGCATATAGTTACTTATATTCGGTTACCAGCCATTCTTTGTACTTGGTTTAGCTTGATGACTTTTAGTCAAGTAGTCTATTTGTGGTCATGGCCGGGATTAACCATGAAGACGACTAATGGACACGTTGCAGACTTAATTGCAGAGAGTATTGATTTACTTTGTAGCATCGACTGATGAGTCAGAACTATAGTCAATTTTGTCCACTGCCTATTTGAGAGTTACATATTGTAGGTATTATGTTCAGTGTCGGATGGATTTACTGTAGTATGTGACCTGCGTTGATGTAGAAGGGTTGATATAGAAGGGGTAGAGTTAGCTACATACTATCCTAAAGCATAGGAGATTGATATTCCAGTCCATGGTGATGTTGATTGTCGATTAGTCCTATCTGGTTAGTTGATCAAGAGGGTGCTTTCTGATTTCTGATTTGCGTTGATGCGAATCATTCATGAGACTAGTCCATCTCAGGGTACCGGATTGTTTTGCACCCATGAGATTTAATTGTAGTTTAGTGGAACTTATGGAGATGATTTTTGTGTCACGGAGTGTTGGTTGACAATTATTTTGGAAAGATATTTGGGGATAGTGTTTCTGTAAGAAATTTGTTCAATTCTCACTTGATTAAGCAAAATGATATAACGTAGTTATTGCTATTTTAGTCCTTGCTAGCCAGATGGTTGAGGATTGTGAGAGTTGGTGCGAATGATTTGAAAGAAAGAATGGAAGAATAATTGTATGATTGTACCATTAGTGTTACTAGTTGGATAATAAGCTGGACATGCATCCATTTGTGTTAGAAGGTTTGTGCTTGAAGTTTGGTTCGATTGTAATGACTCTGTTTTTGGTATAAGTTCCTACTTATGTGAGTGTTGCTGCATGATTGAAGTGTAGTACGTTTGAGGTTAATCAAACTTTCATTAGTTGGATTTGGTTGAAGTTGAGTAGAGTGACATATTGGGGGGCATATGTGATATATTATGTTTACAGTCTATTGGTGGAAGTATTGCTTATGATGTTATGGTTTGACACTTAGAGATTTTCCTTGATTTGTGATCCATGGATGATATTTATGGATTTGTTGAACTTGCAATTAGGGATTGATTTAAAAAGTTGTGTCGTTAATCCTAGGATTGAATTTCCTAAGTGTGATTTTGATAATTTGATCAGTGATCGTTTGTTGTTAGATGATAACCGTTAGATCAATAATCTTTAGCAAACATGTAGGTTGATACTTTTGTTGATTCGGAGTTGATATGTTATGATTCAACTTGTGAACACTTATAGATGAGTATTTGATGTTGTTCAGAGTAGAGTTGACTCTGGGTATTGGGTTGAAATACCTAGACTACGAATGAGGATGATATTCGGTTGACAGAGCGTTGATTAACAATTACTTTTGTGATGTGTTGTTGTTTGATGGCCTATCGGTGGATATTTTTGGATTTCTGGTTGAACAATTGTTGGATTGAGTTTAAGTTTCAAAAAAAAAAAATTAGGTGTTACATTTGGGCTGAAAAAAAAAATCATTGTGAATGTTGCATATGATTATTGTTTCCTTTCGAGAGTCAATGGTGCAAGATAAATTATTATTATTATTACTTTTCTTCCAAACATGATCTAGGAGTAAGATGGACATTTATAGCAATTGGTTTGGGAACGTTATCTTACTATTTGTTTCGGTGGAGAAGCTGTTTATTGAAGCACCAAACCAAATGAGGTGTTATAGTTGACATGGCCGAATTGTGATAGACTATTTCAATGCAATTATCGGTTAAGTATGACTAGTCATTTTATCTATCATCATGCTTCTTGAGAAACTGTCAACCTACCATAAAGTTAGATGTGTATTAATAAGTTGCTTGTTCATTAGTCTTATTTTGATTCCTGAAGATTGTGTAGAAGAATTGCCTGCTGAGCTTAGAAGAATTGGCTGCTGAGCTTAGTTTCCTTGACTCCTTTTGATCATAATGTTTTGAGTGTTAGCCTCCTAATTGATCCGTAACACAATAAGGATAAGAATATGCTCCTCAGTCATAGTAAATGCACAATGTTACTGCAGTGTTGAAGACAATTAAGAAAAGAAACAAACATCATGTTTCAAATTAAGGTCTTAAAAGAGATAGGATTTATACGAAGGGAATTATTTGAAGAGGCCAAGTTGAATGTTGTTGGCAGATACGATTGTTATTATTTAGAACTTGTAGATACTAGTGCATGAAACTATTATACTCTTAGTGGGTTGTAAAAAGGGAATGTAGGAGCCGTGTTGCAGTACATGCAACATAGACAAGTGGATGATCTAGCAATTTAATACTCCATACAGCTTGATAAAGAAGAGCAACTAACAAAGGGGTTGAGAGACCGTGTCGTTATAATAAAAAGACGCCTTTTTATTGTAACGACACGACCCCTCAATCCATTAGCGGCCAAATCAACATTTGGCGGCCCAACAACCTGGCCTCTCGGCCCAACAACCTGGCGGCCAAATCAACATTTGGCGGCCGAACTATGTCGTCGACCAACAACCGATGTCGACGACCAACAACCGTGTCGTTACTCACTAGGTCTTTCCACCCCTGGCCAGTGGATTTTTGCCTTCCTCAGGATTCGAACTCTAGACCTCCAGGATAAGTACTAGAGTTTATGAATCCTGATATCAATTGAGCTGTAGCTCAATTGGTATCAGGATTCATAAACTCTAGTACTTATCCTGGAGGTCTAGAGTTCGAATCCTGAGGAAGGCAAAAATCCACTGGCCAGGGGTGGAAAGACCTAGTGAGTAACGACACGGTTGTTGGTCGTCGACATCGGTTGTTGGTCGACGACATAGTTCGGCCGCCAAATGTTGATTTGGCCGCCAGGTTGTTGGGCCGAGAGGCCAGGTTGTTGGGCCGAGAGGCCAGGTTGTTGGGCCGCCAAATGTTGATTTGACCGCCAATGGATTGAGGGGTCGTGTCGTTACAATAAAAAAAAATAAACAATAAATTAACAAGTTAACTCGCCAGGTAGGTCGAACCTACGACTTTCTCTGTAGGAAACAGACGCTCTATCCACTGAGCTACAGGCGCAAGGACTTTCTCTGTATTAAAGGCGGGTATTTTCTCGAAAGGACTTCAACCCAAAATTGTCACGCCCCCAGAGGTATATGCTTTCTCGAAAATCGGGCAGCATCTCCCCTGTACGGCGGACAATATGGGGCAAAAATACATACTATCTCACACATATATAGCTTAGTCACATGCGGCTAGCATCACAATAATATATAAAAGACACACCACGCAGTTTATATCAATATAACAGATAACGGGTGGCTCAGCCACCATAAACATAAAAGAACCATAATCCAAAGAAAACACAAAAGTCTCTGATAATGAGAAAACCCGATAATGAATAAAATGTAACTACAAGTACTGAAAACGAAACAACTAAACTGAATACCGAAAATACTAACTCAACTCGACACTGGGGACTGGCAACTGGATCCTCTCCTGGCTCCAAGAAATACTTCTACCTGCTATCTGAAACAACAGAAAGGAAAGCAGAGGTGGTGAGTCCGGGTGGACTCTGCAGGTATATGAGTAGACAAATAAGCATGGCATAAATAAGATAACGATGTAGAGAATCAAAGGGTACAGTCCATAAGAAATATCAGATTTACCTAATCATGCATAACCAATATAATACGACATGGTATAAAATCCGAATAACGACTAAGCAGGTATAGAACAACTCAACAACAATAATATCAAGATAGACATGCATGTCAAACATATGCAACAATCATAGCTCATATAAGTGCATCAAACACAAGCAAATGCATAAAAGAAATACGTATGCACATGATGCAATGACATGTGTCACCCCTGACGCCAGTCAAGCCGTCAACACATCCCATCTGTGTGACCGAGTGGGTAGGGCTGTGACAACTGTACCACTCCAACAACAACCAACAACAACAATAATACCACATAAGGCATGGTTGAGTGGACAGGATGCTGGGGAGCACACACTCCAGACATCGGTACATCGGGGGAGCTATCAACAGCTACAATATATACATCCCTCGAAAAACAACAACAGTGAGGGTGAGCCACCAACGGCTCATCCCTCTAAAACAACGGTGAGGGTGTCACTGTCTGGCATGACATGACAAACACTCGCACTCTAACCACTACCATGACATCATGTAGTTGAGTGAATCGAGCGACAATATGACTAACGACGACTTAACCAAATGTAAGCCAACAGTCATTAGTATGCAACGTGCAAATATGGTGCATGATATACGATGCACGAACAACTGAAGCAACCACGATGCAATAAAATTCAACGAGTGAAACATGCATCGAAACAACCAACCAGAAACCGAAATCCAACGATTATGCATCTACACTACTAGGTAGGGTATTTCTAATGCCAAATAAACCTTATTGTGTTTAATGAACCTCTAAGTACTCGCGTACAAGCGGCACTTTACAGAACAGAAAATCAATAGAGGACTGTACGGATACAAACTTGGAATACTCGAAGATCAACGAAGAATAAGTCTCAACGGCGATGTTTAAATAACGACAAAAAACAAGGTCAAGCAACCTATAAGACATAAACTAGTCATGCTTAAAGGTAAAAGAACTACTCGAGTACAAAGGAGAAATACCCGCCTTTATTATAGAAGTTCGTGAACGAAGACCTTCCACGATCAACCGAACACGTCTGAATCAAGGTCCTGTATCAATGACATCGTTTAGCTATTTATAGAATTAATAAATTAGCTAAACGAAATATTATATCTGCTTAGGATAAATCTTAACTGTAATACCTATTTAATTCACTCATATAATGGTTAGAACTATTATGAATCCAATTCCCAAAACGAACGGATATATATAAAGTCTACCACAACCTAACCCACGGTATAAATTTATAACACAGCTAAACATTTAAATGTTACTCACAACTTCACGCTTCAATTTTTAACTGAAACTCACTGCCACATACTAGACTAAACCAATCCAACAACACCAAACCACAAACCCCCTTACAATCGGTGAAACATCCAATGTCAACCTTAAACTCTCAGAACTAGGACTGTGATTTCAAAATAAAACAATGATAAATTGCTACCCAACTCCACAGCCTATTTGTCATCACACACAACCCTACTTAGCTATCTTACGGCAGGAAACCAAAGGAAAACAGAAATTAACCCAAATTCAGTCTTCCACAGATCATCAACCCAACTCCAATTTATGAAAATTAGGGTTGTGTTTAACAAATCAACAACAGAAATTACACATCGAATTTGCTACAAAAACAACCCTTACCTTGGTTGCTCACAGCCGAAACCCTTTCAAAGGATCTCGCCCAAACCCTGATTCTGCCTAAACTCTTCACAAGCACCAACCGAACCCTTGATATCTCTCCAATTCTAACCACTCGGCGCAGGAGAAGGATCGTCGGCTTCGCTCATCAACAGGGGCTGCCGGCAGTCGGCACACGGGCGTGCGGCGCCCTATTCTTGCGCGTCGGAGAAGGCAGAAGAAGAAGGGAAGTGGAGAAGAAGGAAGAAAGAAAGGGTGGGGTTGCGATCGGCAGCGCTCGCTGTGGAGAACCGTCGCGCGGCGTGGGGCGTCGAGGAGAAAGAAACGGCGGAAGAGGGAAAATGAGACGGGAATAGGAACATATAGGGAGGATTTAGGGTTTATATTTACTTTTGGCATTTTGCAACTAAACCCACCAAGTTCGAAAAATTACAACTAACCCCTAAATTTTCAAAATTTACCTTTTCAACCCCATAAAATTCAGTATTTAACATTCTCCCCCACTAATAAAAATTTGGTCCCCAAATTTCGCTAGGAAACCACAACACATACTAATCAACCACAACAGGTATCAACACTTCATATCAATAACGTAGATATCATAGTAATACTGAACAAAAACCAACTATACGCACCTCAAGTAAATAGATGAGGGTAGCGAGCTCTGATCGAACCCGAGCTCTCAAGTAGCTTCCTCTTCAGAGTGGTGCTGCCAACCAACTTTAACCAACCGAACTGTCTTGTTCCTCAATCGATGCTCTTTGCGGTCCAAAATCCGCATAGGCACCTCCTCGTAAGTCGCGTCTGGCTGAAGTGTGACCGGCACCTCCGATAACACATGTGTAGGATCAGGTACATATTTCCTCAGCATGGAAACATGAAACACATCGTGAACTCCAGCCAATGACAGTGGTAACGCCAGACGATAAGCAACAGCTCCAATCCGCTCCAAAATCTGGAAAGGTCCAATATAGCGTGGAGCTAGCTTATCTAGCAACCCAAACCTCTTCACCCCATATTGTCACGCCCCCAGAGGCACATGCTTCCTCGAAAATCGGGCAACATCTCCCCTGTACGGCGGACAATATGGGGCAAATATACATAATATCTCCACCAATATAGCTCAGCCACAAGCGGCTGGCATCACAACAATAAGTAATAAACACAACCACGCAGTTTATATCGAAACAAAATAAATGGATGGCTCAGCCATCTTAAACATAAAAGAAGGTCTACAAACCAGTAATAACGACAAAATCCAAAACCAATACTTGACAAGGAACTAACTGCGGAAATAAAACAGACACTAGAACAAACCAAAGCAAACCGACACGGTGGGACTGAGGGACTGGCAACTGGATCATTTCCTGGCTCCAAGCAAAACATCTACCTGCTACCTGAAACAACAAAAAGGGAAGCAGGGGTGGTGAGTCCGGGCGGACTCTGCGGGTATATGAGTAGACAAATAAGCATGGCATAAATAAGATAACGAAGTAGAGAATCAAAAGGTATAGTCCCTAAGAAATATCAGATTTACCTAATCATGCATAACATATAGTAAACCGACATAGCATAAAATCCGGGCAAGCACTAGGCATGTATAAACAACTCAACAACAATAATATCAAGATAGACATGCATGTCATACATATGCAACAATCATAGCTCATATAAGTGCATCAAACACAAACAGATGCATAAAAGAAATACGTATGCACATGATGCAATGACATGTGCCACCCCTGACGCCAGTCAAGCCGTCAACACATCCCATCTGTGTGACCGAGTGGGTAGGGCTGTGACAACTGTACCACTCCAACAACAACAATAACCAACAACAACAATAATACCACATAAAGCGTGGTTGAGTGGACAGGATGCTGGGGAGCACACACTCCAGACCCCGGTACATTGGGGGAGCTATCAACAGCTACAATATATATCCCTCGAAAAACAACAATGGTGAGGGTGAGCTACCAACAGCTCCTCCCTCTAAAACAACGGTGAGGGTGTCACTGTCTGGCATGACAGGACAAACACTCGCACTCTAACCACTACCATGACATCATGTGGTTGAGTGAATCGAGCAACAATATGACTAACGACGACTTAACCAAATGTAAGCCAACAGTCGTTAGTATGCAACGTGCAAGTATGGTGCATGATATACGATGCACGAACAACCGGAGAAACAACGATGCAATAAAATCCAACGAGTATACGATGCATCAATACAACCAACCGAAAATCGAAATCCAACGATTATGCACCTACACTACTAGGTAGGGTATTTCTAATGTCAAACAAACCTATCTGTGTTTAATGGACTTCTAGGTACTCGCGTACAAGTGGTACTTTATAGAACAGAAAACCAATCAAGGACTGTACAGATACGAATTTAGGATTACTCAAAGTTCAACGAAGAATAAGTCTCAACGGCGATGTTTTAAATAACGGCAAAGAACAAGGTCAAGCAACCTATAAGACATAAACTAGCCATGTTTGATACCCTAGCCCAGCTGGTTACTTGGACTTGCTTAGGGATGAGAGATCTGCGATTGATAATCAGTACTTAACGATGTAGTCTGTTTTATACAACATATAGGATAGATAATTATGGAGGAAACATGTTGGTACTCCATGGTGTGAATCATCTTAAGCAACTTGTTGCTTTGGGTGAAACGTTGGTTTGTGACGATATTGAAGAATCTTTCAAAGGTTTATTTGAGAATTTTTAAGAGCACGTGGAATTTGGTTAACTGGTGCTCAGTAGCAGGCTAATCTTTTTCTTTTCCTTGGAAAAAAATTTGATCTCCTGAAAACATATGAAGATAAGCTTTGAAATCTCGAGGCCTGCAGTAGTTTCTTTATTTAATTGAATTGGTACAGTAAGAAAAAAAAAGTGCTAGAGTGTTTATGAATGGTGTTGGTGGAGCTTTGAATGTCGAAGAAGCAGATGAATAAGAGAAGTAAATAACATATCATAAGTATTAGATAAGGTATTTTATTCCATAGTGTTTTTGTTACGTTGACAATTAGCACATTTTGACCATTTTTGGCAAATTATTTATACTCTAGAAGGGATAGGACAGTTCATGTCAAACAATACAGTTGGGAATGCAAACTTGAGGAGGTAGGAAATAAAGAACAGGAAAAAAAAAATCAATCACTAGAGCTCTGGTACCGTAATAGATAATGAAAAAGAAAACTCAGATCCGTGTTTTGCATACCAATTTTATTCCCAGACATATTGGCATGTGCCGTAATAGATAATGAAAAAGAAAACTCTGATCCATGTTTTGCATACTAATTTTATTCCCAGACATATTGGCATGTGAATCGCATCCAATTCAATCAAGGTTGACTGCCATTGTTACGCAGTAAGTACAGATTTGATTATGCCAACCTATGCCGCCGCCGCCGCCATTAGGAATGAGTGTGCATACAGCAAATGGAATCATGATCTCTTGCAGGAGGTTGTTGTTAGGATTTCGTGCCTCTCATGCTTTGTTTCTCATTTTAGTTTGGTAACTTCTGGTCAGCCATACCCTCGTAATACTTGTAAAACAAACAGAGAAGTAACAAATAGGTCAAACCTTAAGAGCAGAAATTTCATACGCCTCCTCAGGCTTTCCTTGAGATTGAATGACCACTTGCTAGGTAAACAGTTGCATTGCTTGACAGTGAAATTTGGTGTTGCTTTTGATGTTTTTGTTGGTAGTGCACTGTCAAACATGTATTCAAAATGTCGTTTTGTTCGAGAGGCTCGTAAGGTGTTCGATGATATGGTTTCAAAAGATTTGGTGGTGTGGAACATAGGGTTGTCTTGCTACTTATTAAATGGTTATAAAAGAGAAGTTTTTTAATCTGCTTCATTCGATGAGGCTTCTGATGTTCTAGCTAGCATGCTATTCGAACCTGATGCAAGTGTTCTGGGAGCCTTGCTTGGTGCGTGCAATGTCCATCACAATGCTAAATTGGCAGAATGGATTGCAGAAAAGCTCTTCTATTTGGAGCCAAGGAAATTAGTTAATTATGCTCTTTTGTCTAATATATATATATATATATATATATATATATATATATAATATATATATATATATATATATATATATATAGCTGAAGGCCATTGGGAAAATGTGTCATACCGTAGAAGGAGGATGAAGCATGTAGCAGTGTTACTTAGGTCTGTCTAAATGACTATTTGGATCCATGGGTAATTATATTTGAGTTTCGGAATGGACCGCAAAGAGCATCGGTTGAGGAATAAGACAGTTCGATTGGTTAAAGTTGGTTGGCAGTACCACTCTGATGAGGAAGCTACTTGGGAGCTTGAGGATACGATCAGAGCTCGCTACTCTCATCTATTTACTTGAGGTACGTATGGTTGAGTTGCATTCCGCACTTATATTATAGTTGAAGTGTTGATACCTATTGCTGTTGACTAGTATCAGTTGTGCTTGATTAGTATTTGTTTTGGTTTGTTAGTGAAATTTGGGGACCAAATTTTTATTAGTGGGGGAGAATGTTAAATACCGGATTTAAAAAAAAAGGTTGAAAAGGTAAGAATTTCGAAAATAAGGATCTAGTTGGAATTTACTGAAGTTGTTGGGTTTATTTGCAAAAAGTCGAAAAATTAAGTTATATATAAAAAGCCCCTAAAGCCCTAACTCCCCAATTCACTTGTATCTGCCGTTTTCTTCTCCCCGACGCCGCCTTTCGGTTTCGCCCGCCCGACGCCGAGCCCTAGCCGTTCCCGAGCAAGCCGACGCCGACGCCGCAGCCCTAGCCGACGCCACTTGCTGTCCTTTCCTTCCCTTCTCCCTTTTCTCCGGCGCGCACGAGCAGCGCATCGCAGCCGCACACCCCGAGCCCTAGCCGTCCCTCTCCCCGTCTCTTCTTCCTCTTCGTTTTCTACGGCAAGCACGAATAAGAGGCCACGCGTCTGCGCCTCATCTTCCTGATTTGGCGCTGCCTTGTGCGAGCGTTACTCACTAGGACTTCCCACCCCTGGCCAGTGGATTTTTGCCTTTCTCAGGATTCGAACTCTAGACCTCCAGGATAAGTACTAGAGTTTATGAATCTCGATACCAATTGAGCTGTAGCTCAATTGGTATCAGGATTCATAAACTCTAGTACTTATCCTGGAGGTCTAGAGTTCGAATCCTGAGAAAGGCAAAAATCCACTGGCCAGGGGTGGAAGTCCTAGTGAGTAACGACACGGTTGTTAGTCGTCGACAT
>JAGFNQ010001303.1:0-12226 GCA_024364735.1 Boesenbergia rotunda | reverse complement strand
CGGTTGTTGGTCGACGACATAGTTGGGCCGCCAAATGTTGATTTGGCCGCCAGGTTGTTGGGCCTACGGGCCAGGTTGTTGGGCCTACGGGCCAAGTTGTTGGGCCACCAAATGTTGATTTGGTCGCCAATGAGTTGAGGGACCGTGCCGTTACAATAAAAAGGCGCCTTTTTATTGTAACGACACGGTCTCTCAACTCATTGGCGACCAAATCAACATTTGGTGGCCCAACAACTTGGCCCGTAGGCCCAACAACCTGACCCGTAGGCCCAACAACCTGGCGGCCAAATCAACATTTGGCGGCCCAACTATGTCGTCGATCAACAACCGATGTCGACGACTAACAACCGTGTCGTTACTCACTAGGACTTCCCACCCCTGGCCAGTGGATTTTTGCCTTTCTCAGGATTCGAACTCTAGACCTCCAGGATAAGTACTAGAGTTTATGAATCCTGATACCAATTGAGCTGTAGCTCAATTGGTATCAGGATTCATAAACTCTAGTACTTATCCTGGAGGTCTAGAGTTCGAATCCTGAGAAAGGCAAAAATCCACTGGCCAGGGGTGGGAAGACCTAGTGAGTAACGACACGGTTGTTAGTCGTCGACATCGGTTGTTGATCGACGACATAGTTGGGCTGCCAAATGTTGATTTGGCCGCCAGGTTGTTGGGCCTACGGGCCAGGTTGTTGGGCCTACGGGCCAAGTTGTTGGGCCACCAAATGTTGATTTGGTCGCCAATGAGTTGAGAGACCGTGTCGTTACAATAAAAAAAGAAAAGAGAAAATTATTTGGTGCCACGAAGGATCGAACCCGAGACCTCAACAACACACACTAACCCACTTACCATTTGGACTAAAGGCCGATGGCTACATACCAGTGAATACTGATTTACTCTCGTTCCGAGGAGGAACATGCGCGCCACCTTCGTATCGTTTTGGAGACGCTCCAACGGGAGCAGTTGTATGCAAAGTTTAGCAAGTGTGCTTTCTGGTTGTCTTCTGTGGGTTTTCTCGGACACGTTGTTTCCAGTAGAGGTATTTCTGTAGATCCCCAGAAGATCGAGGCTGTCACCAGTTGGGAACAGCCTAAGTCAGTTCAGGAGGTGCGCAGTTTTCTCGGATTGGCTGGTTATTATCGCCGATTTGTTGAGGGGTTTTCCAGCATCGCTTCACCGTTAACACGTCTTACCAGAAAAGGCGTGAAATTTATTTGGACAGAAGCTTGCGAGACTAGTTTTCAGGAGCTCAAGCGGCGATTGGTGTCTGCGCCTGTATTGGTGTTACCTTCAGGCGAGGATGGATTTGTACTCTACACGGACGCTTCACATCAGGGTTTGGGTGCAGTTTTGATGCAGCATGGACGGGTAGTCTCTTATGCTTCTCGTCAGCTGAAGGAGCATGAGAAGAATTATCCAGTTCATGACTTAGAGTTTGCAGCCATTATTTTTGCCCTGAAGATATGGAGACATCATCTCTATGGCGTCACGTTTGAGATTTTCACAGATCACAAGAGCCTCAAGTATTTATTCACTCAGAAGGAGCTAAATCTTCGTCAGAGAAGATGGATGGAATTCTTGAAGGATTATGACTGTACTATTATCTACCATCCAGGGAAAGCTAATGTAGTTGCGGATGCACTCAGCAGAAAATCCCGGAGTCTTCTGGCTTGTCACCGGGTTATGGTCACCGATTTAGTTCAGAGCTTCTCAGAGTTGGGACTCGAGGAGCAGGGTCAGACAGAGAAAGGATTATTGGTGACTATGGTTGCTCAGTCTTCGATCAGGACGAAAATCAGAGAAGCTCAGCCTAGTGATCAGCATCTGCAATCCTTAGGAAGCCGGATAGCCTCCGAGCAGCAGACTGACTTTACACCTGATGACGAGGGTATCCTTTATTTCCGAGGTAGATTGTGCGTACCTAAGTCACATTCGGTCATGGAGGAGTTGCTTCAGGAGGCTCATCGATCTCGGTTTGCTATTCATCCTGGTGGAACCCGTATGTACCGAGATTTGAGACGTTCCTACTGGTGGAACGGTATGAAGAAAGACATCGCGGATTTTGTTGCTAGATGTCTAGTATGCCAGCAGGTGAAGGCCGAGCATCAGAGACCTGCTGGATTACTACAGAAGATCCCTCTTCCTGAGTGGAAGTGGGAGCATATCACGATGGATTTCGTTGTTGGACTACCGAGGTCTCGTAGAAGACACGATGCGATTTGGGTGATTGTTGATCGATTAACCAAATCTGCTCATTTCTTGGGGATTCAGAGGACAGATTCTCTGGACAAGCTTGCAGAGTTGTACTGCCGTGAGATTATCAGGTTACATGGTGTTCCTCTGAGCATCATATCAGACAGAGACCCGCGTTTCACTTCGCGGTTTTGGCAGAGTTTGCAGCAGGCCATGGGTACCGAGCTTCGATTTAGTACAACCTTTCATCCGCAGACGGACGGACAGTCTGAGCGTACCATTCAGACACTGGAGGATTTGTTGAGGTCTTGCGTTATGGACTTTGGAGGCAACTGGGAGGATCACCTGCATTTGGTTGAGTTTGCTTATAATAATAGCTATCATTCGGCTATTCAGATGGCACCTTTCGAGGCGTTGTATGGTAGAGCTTGCAGGACACCCACCCTTTGGGTAGAGGTTGGGGAATCTCAGTTGTTAGGTCCTCAGAGTATTCAGCATGACGCAGAGCTAGTCCGTGCTATCAGACGTAGGCTGTCAGAAGCTCAGGATCGTCAGAAGAGTTATGCCGATCGGAGACGTAGACCCTTGGAGTTCTCCGTGAGCGATCACGTGTTCTTACGAGTATCACCCACGAAAGGGGTGAAGCGGTTTGGGTTGAGAGGTAAGCTAGCTCCCCGCTATATTGGACCTTTTCAGATTTTGGAGCGGATTGGAGCTGTCGCTTATCGTTTGGCATTACCACCGTCATTGGCTGGAGTTCACGACGTGTTTCATGTTTCCATACTGAGGAAATATGTACCGGATCCTACCCATGTGTTATCGGAGGTGCCGGTCACACTTCAGCCAGACGCGACGTATGAGGAGGTGCCTATGCGGATTCTGGACCGCAAAGAGCATCGATTGAGGAATAAGACAGTTCGATTGGTTAAAGTTGGTTGGCAGCACCACTCTGATGAGGAAGCTACTTGGGAGTTCGAGGATACTATCAGAGCTCGCTACCCTCATCTGTTTACTTGAGGTGCGTATGGTTGGTCTTCATTTCGTATTTATATTATGGTTCAGGTGTTGATACCTGTGGTGGTTGATTAGTATTTGTTTGGTTTGTTAGTGAAATTTGGGGACCAAATTTTTGTTAGTGGGGGAGAATGTTAAATATCGGATTTTTGATAGGGTTAAAAAGGTGAATTTCGAAAGTTAGGGGTCTAGTTGGAATTTTATAAATTTGTTGGGTTTATTTGCAAAAAGCCAAAAGTAAGTTATTAAAACTCCTAAAGCCCTAACTTGCCGCATTCACCCGAACCCCCTCTCCCCTGCGTCGTTTCTTCCGCTCTGCCTGACGCCGACGCCTGCCGCACCCTAGTCGAACGTCGCCGAGTCTCTCCCGGCGCCGCCGCCCTCCGACTGTTTCTTCTTCTTCTTCTGTCTTCTCCGGCGCGCAAGAACAGGGTCGTGCGCCTGTGTGCCACCGCCCTCATGCAATCCAGTCGCGCCGCAATTTCTCCTCGTTGCGATCACAAGGCTGATACCAAGGTTTCCTTTCTCCTCTACCAAAGTATCCTCTTTAATCATCTTTTCTCTTTAGTCTTTTCCTTGAGTTGCACTACCGTCACGTTGAGGAAGCGCCGCCTGGTCTTCCATCGCAGGTGTGATGGCAGGTGAGGCTTTTGTTTAGGAAGCTCTCAATTACTGTTGGGATTTCTATGTTTTACTTGGTGCGTGTCCAATTTCTCATGGTGCTGCTTCTAGATACATTAATTGTATGTTCACATATTTGCATGTCCAAGACTCTACCATTGTATCTCTTAAAAATATGACTCTGTTTTGTTTGGGAATCTATCTTCTTCCTCTGCCGTCCCTGCTTGGTGACAGTTATGATCATGGAAGTTGAGGTGTAGGAAGATTTCGTTTGGTTTTGGTTCTGTGATGTTGGAATATATTTCAGATGTAGATTTGGGTTTTGATAGGCTTGGGCCAGTAACTTTGTGAGCAGGTTTCAGGTTGGAGATAATCATCTAATTATGATTAATAAAATGAAATATCAAATTGAGATTTTTCCTGATCACGCTTCGTATTTTGTTTAGTTAAGTTAATAATTTTATAATTAGCTAAATCCTTATCGTACATACAGGACCTTGACTTTGGACTCGCGTTGTCGATCGCGGGAGGTTCTGTTCGTATACATTCTACATAAAAGGCGGGTACTTCTCCTTTGTGCTCTTGTAGTTTCCTTTACCTTTAAGCATGGCTGTTATGTCTAAGTAGGTTGCTTGACCTTGTTCTTTGTCGTTATTTAAACATCGTCGTTGAGACTTATTCTTCGTTGATCTTCGAGTATTCCAAGTTTATATCCGTACAGTCCTCTATTGATTTTCTGTTCTGTAAAGTGCCGCTTGTACGCGAGCACTTAGAAGTTCATTAAACACCATAAGGTTTATTTGGTACTAGAAATACCCTACCTAGTAGTGTAGATGAATAATCGTTGGATTTCGATTTCTGGTTGATTGTATCGATGCATGTTTCACTCGTTGGATTTTATTGCATCGTGGTTTCTCCGGTTGTTCGTGCATCGTATATCATGCACCATACTTGCACATTGCATACTAACGACTGTTGGCTTACATTTGGTTAAGCTGTCGTTAGTCATATTGTTGCTCGATTCACTCAACCACATGTTGTTATGGTAGTGGTTAGAGTGCGAGTGTTTGTCCTGTCATGCCAGACAGTGACACCCTCACCGTTGTTTTAGAGGGATGAGCCGTTGGTGGCTCACCCTCACTGTTGTTTGTTTTTTTGAGAGATATTGTGTGATAGCTCCCCCCCGATGTACCGTGGGTTCGGAGTGTATATTTCCCAGCATCCTGTCCACTCAACCACGCCTTATGTGGTATTATTGTTATTGTTGGTTATTGTTGTTGTTGGAGTGGTACAGTTGTCACAGCCCTATCCACTCGGTCACACAGATGGGATGTGATGACGGCTTGACTGGCGTCAGGGGTGACACATGTCATTGCATCATGTGCATACGTATTTCTTTTATGCATTTGCTTGTGTTTGATGCACTTATATGAGCTATGATTGTTGCACATGTTTGACATGCATGTATAACTCGATATTATTGTTATGGAGTTGTTTTATACCTGCTTAGTCGTTATTCGGACTTTATACCATGTCGATTGATATATGTTATGCATGATAGGTAAATTCAATAATTCTTATGGACTGTGCACTGTTGAGTTCTCTACTCTGTTTATCCTTATTATGCCATGCTTATTTGTCTACTCATATACCCGCAGAGTCCGCCCAGACTCACCACCCCTGCTTTCCTTTTTGTTATTTTCAGATAGCAGGTAGTGGTATTGCTTGGAGCCAGGAGATGATCCAGTTGCCAGCCCCCAGTCCCTCGGTTCCATCGTGTCGGTCGTTTTGGTTTGGTTCAGTATTTGATTTGTTTCGCAGTTATTTCATTTGTCAGGTATTAGTAGGATTTTGTCGTATTCACTGGTATGTAGACTTTCTTTATGTTTTTGTTGGCTGAGTCATTCCTTTATTTTGTTTCGATATAAACTGCGTGAGAGTGTCTTTTATATATTGTTGTGATGCTAGCCGCATGTGGCTAAGCTATATATGTGAGATGGTATGTATTGTCGCTCCATATTGTCCGCCATACAGGGGAGATACTGCCCGATTTTCGAGGAAGCATGTGCCTCTGGGGGCGTGACAGACGTTGTCACATATTGTGATGGTCACAATCATTAGTCACAATGGTGATGTTGGATCTCGACATTCTTGTAACATGGGTAGCAATGATGTGTTGCTAGATACCTCTCATTGCTTATGTCCTTAAATAGGTTTAAGGGCATTGCCAACGTTACAAGAACCTATAGGGTCACACACATAGAGCAATAGATGGAGAATAAATCCATATGATGGACCGAGAGTAATGAAGTCAAAGTTTGACTTTGGCTAAATATGGAAAGTCCATAAAAGGCAAGTTTGACTTGACTCAAATTAGACAACTTGAGTTGGACTCGAGTTTGATCCAAGTGTTGGATGAATCTAATCATGGGAGAATAATGAAGTCAAAGTTTGACTTTGGCTAAATATGGAAAGTCCATAAAAGGCAAGTTTGACTTGACTCAAATTAGACAACTTGAGTTGGACTCGAGTTTGATCCAAGTGTTGGATGAATCTAATCATGGGAGAATAATGAAGTCAAAGTTTGACTTTGGCTAAATATGGAAAGTCCATAAGAGGCAAGTTTGACTTGACTCAAGCCACATCACCTTGACTTGACCAAGTGATGACTTGGCATCATCATCAAGGCTAAGTAACCTCCCTATTTGAATTTTGAATTCAAATAAGGGGTTACCTAAGATGGTGGCCGGCCACTTATACACACAATATGAGGTTTTTGTGTGTGATTGATTTTTCTCCCAACTTAGTTTTTGGTTTTTGCTCTCCCTCTCCTCTCTTGTGGCCGAGACCCCAAGCAAGTGCTAGCACACTTTTGGGCTCTCCTCTCCACTCTCTTGCTTGTGTGGATACTTCTAGAGGGTTGCTACTTTGCATCCTTGAGATCCGACACCAACCGAGGAGCGAGCGGGAATTGCGGGGCACACATCGAAGGTAGTTTTTCTCTTCTCTAATAGATCTAGGTTGTAGATCGGTTTTGAAGCATGTAAACGAGCACTCGTAAATTTTTGAAATGGTTTTCTTCGCTCGGATCCTTTCTATTGGGGCTTTCGGGGTTTCCGAGACGCGAAAAAACGATTTTCGTGGCCCGAAAAACCCTACACACTTATCTTGGAAGTAGGATTTATTAAGATACCTACAATTCATTTGGACAAACTCATTTTCCTCAAACCTCTTCTTGCATTCTAAAGATCTAAATCTAGCATCTCCTAAGGCTTGCATGCCTTGACGGGATGAACCCTCACCCCTTGACCTTTTAGAAACAACCCTAAAGTCCCACATTCATGCATGCACACCAAGACACCCCCCCAAAAGAAAAATAACAAAGAAAATATGAACAAAATATCACATTAGTTCCAAAACAAAGTTTAAATGAAGAACTAAACCTTAAATCATGATATCTTTTCGCTAACCTTTTCATGATGTTGATTTTGAGTGATTGACTTGAGGAGAGGAGAGTCTTAACCAACCCTAGGAGTAGATCCGAAGTGAGGGAGGGCTTAGGAGGGGATTTTAGGGCACAGAAGAAGCTTAGGACGCAAGGGGAACTCGGGAGAGGAAGGAGTCTTCGGGGTGGCACGCTAAAACCCTAGGTTTTGGCTGCCCCCCGCGCCCTTTTTCTTTTATAGAACTCGCGGACCAGTCGACTGCCCCGTAGGGCAGTCGACTGGTAAACCTTACAGAATGTATTTACGGTTGGGACCAGTCGACTGCCCCCAAGGCAATCGACTGGTAAAACTCACAGATGGTTCTGTGTTATGGACCAGTCGATTGGCTCTGAGCCAGTCGACTGATACATGAAATCCTAGTTTTTCAGTCAATTTTCAGAAAAACATAACTAATTCCACAAATCTCCAAAAAATCTGAAATTTCGTGGAGAGATTTTTGGATCCTAGCTCTACTTGGGAAAAATATAATCTCAATCAAAATTACCCCGAATCCCAAAATTGATACAAAACTCAACCTTGTCCAAATTTTGTCATTTAACCTCAACTCAAAATTCTAATTTGAACCTCTTCTTGATGCTTCATCCCATATTCATTCATAGTACATTACTAGGATCAAGTTACATGGTATTTTCATATTAAAATCATTTTCTCTCAATTATAATCCTATTTCCTCCTTTTTCTTCATAATTCTCCCTTTAGTGTTCCAATTCTCTAAGATTAAGGCTAACCTTAGCCTTTTAAACATATTGGCACACTCTATAGCCCATTTAATCTCTTAGAAGGAAACCACCTGAGATCCATTGACCATGGATCCCATTTTGGCTTCTAGAGCTCTCCCTTGAGCTCCTAGCCTTAGTTATCTCCCTAGGTAACTTATCTACAAAGGCAAGACCACACCGGTGCTCCTCCGGTGCTTCTTGACCTTCCACTCTCACTCTCTTAACCCTATAGACCTTTTGCTTGGTCAATTCCTTTTTTTTCTTTAAATAGCTTTTCTTTGCCATTTTTGACCTTCTCTCTACCATAGTTATAGGGCACCCTTGAATATGACATTTTAATACCATTTGTCCTCCTAGGGTGGTATCCTAGACCTGACCTACCATTTCTATGATTTTGGTCCTTTTGTTTCACGTTCAATCCCTTGGACCCTTGAATGACTCTACCTAGGTTTCTTTCTAATTTATCAAGTTTTGCTCTTCAAACTTGATTTTTCTTTTCTAAACTCCTAACCTTAGAATTATTTGACCTAACTTGATCATTCCTAGGCTTATCCATTTTTCTAGGCATATGTCTCCCGTCCTTAGGGTTTATGCCTTGGTCTTTAGTCCTAGAATTCCTAGATTTGTCATGAAATATAGAAGTTTTGGTATTTTGACATGCAAAAATGTTTCTATTCCTATCATGATATTTAAAACCAAAATTACATCTAGGCAAGCAAACATTTACATTCCTAGCATTCATATAGGCATTTTGAGCATAAAAATAGTTAGGGATTACCTCCCTTACCCTTGTAGCTCCCCCTTGATGTGAGTTCATTTTTCTTTCTTCTTTCTCCGATCTCCTAATGTGCTCAATCTTGTTCAACTCTCCTTTCCTTGGGCATTTTGTGTGGTAATGCCCTAGCTCCCTGCATGTGAAGCATCGATTTTTTCTCTCCTTTTGATCTTCCTTATTCCTACAACCCACATTAGATTTAAATTGAATGGACACGGGTTTAGGAATTACCTCTTTTTTGCCTAGTGGACACTTATCCTTGTAGTGCCCCTTTTTGTTGCAACCAAAGCATATAATATGCTCTTTCAATTTAGCTTTGGTGGAGGTGAAAGTCTTTTCTTGCTCTTGTGGGGATGAGGGGCTCTCCTCCCCCTCAACCCTTGATGTTGATACTTCTTCTTCTTCGGATGATGTGGATTCTTTTTCACTCAACTCCTTCACTTCACTTGATAGTTCTCCTTCTCTTTGGTCTTCTTGGACACTTGAGCTTATTTCTTTGGGCTCTTCTACTAGTCGGGCTTGTGTCGGATTCTTATGTACTTCTTCCAATTTAGTTCATAACTCATAGGCATTCTTATAATTTCCTACATCACTCAAAATATTAGTAGGCAAAATATTAACCAAAATATTGATTACCTTTTCATTGGCCCTTACTTGTTCTTGTTGCTCCTTGGTCTAATACCTAGGTTGGAGCTTCTTTCCATGTTTGTCTTTAGGGGTCTCGAATGACTCTTCTAGCACCATTACGCATTCCCAATCCATGCCGAGCCACATCTTCATTCTAGCTTTCCAATAATCAAAATCTTTGTGCTCGTATGATGGTGGTGAGTTTATATCTTCCCCAAGTTTGTCTTCCATGGTTCTTCTTCCTCTAGCGTGTGCTCCCTCGGTGGTTAGTCCGATTAAGAGTGGTCCTTGCTCTGATACCAATTGATAGATCGAAAATATTCGCTAGAGGGGGGGGGGTGAATAGCGATTTGTCGAATACTTTATTCTCTACAAAATTGTTAGCGTAGTGAAAATACAAATAAAATAAAACTAACAATAATGGGCAATGCTAACAAACCGATTTACTTGGTATCCACCCCGGACGGGTGACTAATCAAATAATCCGTCGGTGGATCACTCCCAAGATAACCTCCGGCTAGCCCTCGTCGCTCCTTGTGGGTGGAGAAACCTCGCCACAATCACTTTGACAATATCTGGGCACAAAAGACTACTAACTCACTTTACACAAGTGAGTTTCGTCAAGAGATAGTAGCCTGAAACGAGCTCCTTTAAATAGGGCTCGAGTCTGAAACATGCGCTACCAGTCGACTGCCCCTGAGGCAGTCGACTGTGTTGATGTAGTCTGGCCCTGATTGTTGTTTTGATGTTGACACCGATTTTAGTTTAGGATGATGATTATGATGATTATGATTAAGTCCTGATCGAGGATTAGGCATGATATGAAAAATCCTAGCCTGGAGGGCTAGGTGTTGGAAAATCCTAACCTAGAGGGTTAGGTGTGAAAAATCCTAGCTTGGAGGGCTAGGTGTTGGAAAAGTCCTAATTCAGAAGGGTTGGGTGAAAAGTCCTAGCTTGGAGGGCTAGGTGAAAAGTCCTAACTTGGAGGGTTAGGTGCAAATTCCCATCCTGGAGAATTAGGTGAAAAGTCCTGGCTTGGAGGGTCAGGTGCCTAGCTTAGAGGGCTAGGTTGGATGAAGTTCTAACTCGGAAGGGTTAGGTGAAAAGTCCTAGCTTGGAGGGCTAGGTGAAAAGTCCTAGCTTGGAGGGCTAGGTGAAAAGTCCTAAGTTGGAGGGTTAGGTGCAAATTCCCAACTTGGAGAGTTAGATGGAAAAATCCTTAGCTTGGAGTGCTAAGGTGAATGAAACCCTAGCTTGGAGGGCTAGGTTTGAGTCCCTGGATCGGTCTGGTGACCGATCAGGGACATTGGCAGCTGCTCCTTCGTGGATCGGTTTGGTAACCGATCCAGCGATGTCTGATCAGACTGGTGACCGATTAGGGAGCGCACAGTGAGGTTGGGAACCTACTGTGTGGCTCCTGATCGGTCCGGTGACCGATCAGGGAGCAAGCTGCTTCCTCGCTGCCTTGCCCCTGATCGGTCTGGTGACCAATCAGGAAGCAGATAGTGAGTGAGTTCCCTTGCTGATCAAGTCCTGATCGGTCCGGTGACCGATCAGGGACTTAGGATCTGATTAAAAAATCTCTGTTCATCTATCCTGATCGGTCTGAGTGACCGATCAAGCTTCATTCTGATCGGTCTGGTGACCGATCAGGCTTCACTCTGATCGGTCGGGTGACCGATCAGGAGTGTATAGCCGCGAGAGCTGGGAATCCCAGTGAAGCAATGGATCGGCCTGGTGACCGACCCACAAGCCTTGGATCGATCCGGTGACCGATCACTTTAATTCAAATTGCGTTGTCAGACGCTCTGAACATATCCGATTCTCTGCGCGTCACTTCTGAATCTTGATTTACTGCTTGATATGCTGCTCTAACACTCTGATTAAGTTGCAGGTGACAGGGGAGGATTCAAACACTCAAGGAGAAGTCAATGGAGGCTTTCCTTGGAGCAGGTTTGTCCGTTTTTCCATCTCAGGTTGCAACGGCCGAGCTGCAGACTGGAGCTGAGACTGGAGCATGGCTGAGGGAAGCTCAGGGAGTCCAGGGATAGCTCAGTAGTAGCTGGCGTTGGCAGTTGAGCAGCTGGGAGCTGCAGAGATGGTGTCATCTGATGCTTGGTGGAGAAACAAAAGCGAGAAGAGACTTCGGTTGAAGCAGAGTTCTGAGAATCCCAAGTGTTCGAGCTTGCTGAAGTTCTTGCTGCAATTTTGTGTTCTCCACACTTGGCTTGCTGTGTGCGTGTGCTGTTGATTCTTTGAGCAAGTCATTGAGATCTGAGGAGCAACCAACTCTTACGTGAGTGCTGGGAGGAAAGAACAAGGGGCTTGGAGTCCAACAGTGAGAAGACACGAAGGAGGGAGTCCTTGCGTGAGATCGTCGCTGGGTGGAGCTCAGGATAAGCTCGCTGTGTTCTTGTCCTTGCTAGATGCTGAGTAAGAATTTTCTCTGTGTTTCATTAAGCTTAAATCTATATCCTTGTTTGAAACGCTGTGGAGAGGTTTCTCCACCGAGAAGGAGGTTGCGTTATATCCGGTGAACACCGGGGCTTGATCTGTCGACGATCAAGAGATCGCCCACCTTAAGGCACGCCAAGGAGTAGGGGCAAGTTATCCCGACCTTGTAAACCCTCTTGTTAGCGACCTTGTAGTTGTTCTTGTTTGCTGTCATTTTGTTTGTTTACTGCACTGCTTCCTTTCTTTTGCTACTTCCGCTGTGCTACTGATAAGTTGAGTGCAGAAACCTCACAAGTGTTTAAAGTCAAAGAGATTGGCTA
>JAGFNQ010001302.1:495558-529731 GCA_024364735.1 Boesenbergia rotunda | reverse complement strand
CCTGATCGGTACTGGTGACCGATTAGGGAGCGCACAGTGAGGTTAGGAACCTACTGTATGGCTCCTGATCGGTCCGGTGACCGATCAGGGAGCAGGCTGCTTCCTCGCTGCCTTGCTCCTGATCGGTCTGGTGACCGATCAGGGAGCGGATAGTGAGTGAGTTCCCTTGCTGATCAAGTCCTGAATGGTCCGGTGACCGATCAGGGACTTAGGATTTAATTTCCGGAGTTACTGTTCATTAGACCTGATCGGTCTGAGTGACCGATCAGGCTTCACTCTGATCAGTCCGGTGACCGATCAGGCTGTGTTATCGTAAGAGCTGGAAATCCCAGTAAAGCAGTAGATCGGTCTGGTGACCGATCCACAAGCCCTGGATCGGTCCGGTGACCGATCACTTTAATTCAAATTGCACTGTCAAACGTTCTGATCGCGTCTGAACATATCCGATTTGCTGCTACTTACATCTGATACTTGATTTACTGTGTGATACGCTGCTCTAACACTCTGATTAAGCTGCAGGTGACAGGGGAGGATTCAAACACTCAAGGAGAGGTCAATGGAGGCTTTCCTTGGAGCAGGTTTGTCCGATTCTCCATTTCAAGCTGCAACGGCTGGGACTGCAGACTGGGTTGCCGACTGGGGCTTGGCTGAGGGGATCTCAGGAAGACCGGAGAGGGCTCAGTGGTAGCTGGCGTTGGCAGTGAGGTAGCTGGAGGCTACAGGGGATGTTGTCACCTGGTGCTGTGTGGAGAATCAAAAGGGCTGAAGATGGCTTCGTGGAAGCAGAGTTCGTGAACTAGTGTTCTTGTCGCGCCTTGTGTTCTCCACAACTTGCTTGCTGTGTTCTTAAAGTTTTCATCACTTTGAGCAAGCGATCGAGAAGCAATCATCCATTACTTGAGCACTTGAAGGAGAGAACAAGAAGCTTGGAGTCCGACAGTGGGAAGACACGAAGAAGGGTTCTTGCGTGAGATCGCCACTGGGTGGAGCTCAGGGAAGCTTGCTGTGTTCTTGTCCTTGCTAAGTGTTTGAGTAAGATCCTTCTTGTTGTTTCTTTGTGCTTAAACTTTATCTGTGATTGAAACACTGTGGAGAGGTTTCTCCATCGAGAAGGAGGTTGCTTTTTATCCGGTGATAACCGGGGCTTGATCTGCCGACGATCAAGGGATCGCCCACCTTAAGGGCACGCCAAGGAGTAGGGGCAAGTTATCCCCGAACCTTGTAAATCCTCCTTGTTAGCGATCTTGGTAGTTGTAGGTGTTTCCTTTCATTTTCTGTTTCTGCATTTTCTGTTTTTCATACTTCCGCTGTGCTACTAACAAAGCTAAGTGCAGAAACTTGTTAAGTGCCAAAGATAAAAGTGATTGGCTATATTCACCCCCCCCCCTCTCTAGCCATCTCATTTCCAACACTTGATACAAAATATAGGCATATAAAACACTTAACATGGCATGATTCTTGACATAAACATAAACATATGAAATACTTAACATGACATGGTTCTTGGCATAAATATAAACATAGGAAATACTTAACATGACATGGTTCTTGGCATAAACATAAACATAGGAAATACTTAACATGGCATGGTTATTGGCATAAACATAAACCTATGAAATACTTAACATGACATGGTTCTTGGCATAAATATAAACATAGGAAATACTTAACATGACATGGATGCATAACATGAATGGATGCATGAGTCAAATGCATATAACATAAGGATGCTTATTTGAAAACCATAATTATAGATACTTAAACATAATCATAACATCATGGGGGTCCCCAGCTTGTACCACATACATACATCATATGCGCGCATCCCTAAGTAAATACGAGGTAGCTAGTCTCGACCTACTAGGGTAGGAACAGCTACGGTAGTTCCAAAAATCGAGGCGTTCTTAAGGTGCCCATCCCTGTTGGGCAGCTACGGTAGTCCCAAAACCATGGACAGCTACGGTATTCCAGAACCGAGGCGTTCTTAAGATGCTCATCCCTTGGACCCTTACTTCGGTCCGGTACAAGCTCATTCATAAAGTAAAATAACTTCACATGCTTCATCATTCATAGAACATACATAGCATACTTAAAGACATGAACATAATCTTGTTACATGAAGCATGACATAAAGCATACTTGGCATTTCATCATTCATACTTAATTCATAACATCATTATGCCTTAAAGGCATAAACATTATCTTCATTCATCATCTTCATTTATAAGACATGACATACATACATAATTATGCCTTAAGGCATCATCTTAGTTCATAAAGCTTGCATGATCATGGTACATAAGGTAAGCATGCATTTCATACATAGTACATGTCACTTAGCATACATAATCATAGTATCTATCATAAGCGTGCATGGGTATGATTTATATGAACATGATACAAACTACCTAGGTTCATGGCATTCAACAAAGAACGTGCATAGGTCTACTTAACCATATATCTATTATAGGCGTTTAACTTAAAATATACATCATTTTACACAAACATGAGACCTTCTTCACAACACATGTGTTCATGACATAGAACTTAAAACATTCATGAATGAAACCTACTAAACATGGTATCTAACATAAACATACAAAATCATGAAGCATAGCACTTAAGGTTAGGGTTTTAGGTAACATAAAATTCATACCACATGCTTGAACCTATATATATATATATATACATCATAGTAAGCCATAAAAAAGTATTCCTGAAACCCTAACTCAACCTAAACCCTAATTGGGGTGCTTGGTCGAAAGTTGGAAGAAGAGGGATCCTAACATATGAGATATCATAAGTGAAGAAAAACTCATACATTACATACTATGCTATAGGAAGCTATTAGAACCCATGATTAGGGCTAACCCTAAGTTTTAGCCCTACAATTTGACCTTGGCCGAAACCCTATAGGGTCCCAAGTACATGGAAAAATTCATACAATTCCCAATTTACATCTAATACTTTACATACAACACCATAGGAAACCATTAAAACCTTTGCTTGGAGTTAACCCTAACTCCTTACCCTATAACCTAACTTGGTCAAAACTTACAAGGGTCATAAGGCATGTAAAAATTCACATAAATCACCATTAACATCCCTTGCATCATGAGAAAACATAAGAAATATTATTAGAGAGTTAGATCCAATCCTAACCATGGAAACATGTTGGTGGCCGAAACTTGTATAGGGCTTTAGGGTGTTACAAAATTTCTCCAAGTCATAATTTATCCTTTATTTATCATAAGAAAATATTAGGGAGCATGAGTGAGGGTTTACATCATCCCCAAACCTAAGTACAAGGCTTGGCCGAAACCCTAGAATCCAAACCTCATGGTTTTCTCAACTTAAATCCTAAACACAAACTTAAATCATGATAGACATCAAGAAAAATAATTATACCACAGGTGAGGGAGTCTTACCCTTGTTATCTTGGCTTTAGACCTTAAATGGAGAAGAGGATGAAGACTTTCTTGACCTTAGATCACCCCTAGTCCTTGTAGTCTTGTAGGAAGCCCTTGGATCTTGAAGAAGAAATCTTCTTGTGAAGCTTCTCCAAGGAGAAAACCCCTTGTGGGTTTCGGCTAGAAGGAGGAAGGAGAGGGAGAGAAAGAGCTTTGGTGGAAGAGAAACAAATAACTTAAGTGTTAAGTTGTCTCTTCCCTTCCCCTCTCTTTTATACTAAATGAAGGAGGTAAGTGAAGGGGCATGATGCATCTTCTCTTGATGACTCTTCGCTTCCTTTACCCTCAACTAAAATCCTCTTCCTTTTTCACTAGCACTCCCTTGCTAGGTGAATTGGTTAGTACATGCATGGTGATACATTAGGTCCAAGGTTCAATCCTTGGTGCATGCACTTCTTTTTATTACTTTTATAATTATTTTTGCCAAGGCCCATATAAGAGCCCACTAAGGTTTATGTTAATATTTCTAATTAAAATCAATTTCCATTCATGATAAAATTTTACCTAAGGTCCCTTAATGGCCATGGTATTAGAAGGGCCTATGTAAGGCCCATTATTACTTAGCTTCTTAATCTATATGGAAAATCATGGATAATCATGCTAAGGTTGATACTAGTATCCCTATGTTCCTCAAGAATCTATCTAGGCATGATCAATATTTTAAAGAAAATATTGAGAAAATTTTACGGGTCGTTACAATGCTTGGCATAATTTCCGCAAGCCTCTGGCCCGGTTGTTTGAGCGGGGAAGTTTTTAAGTGTTCGAGGCCAAGACAAGCCTACACTCGGGCCATTAGTCCTTGTGAGTGCTTGAGTTAAACACCGGTTTGTGCCCTTGTGTGAATATCCGGCCGCTTGGCCGGGGTAGATTGGGTGACATACGTCTATGCGCGTCCGTCCGAGACCCGGACCAAGGGATAAGCGGGAGCTGGCCCGTGGGAATTTTGGCCTCTTGGCCGAGCGGAATCCGGGGAGCGTGGGTCGCCATGCGTCCGACGGGGACCTGGACCAAGGGATGAGCAGGACCGCTTGCCCGTGGGAATTTTGGCCTCTTGGCCTAGCTGAATCCGGGGAGCGTGGGCCGCCACGCGTCCGATCGGGACCCGGACCAAGGGTTAAGCGGGAGCTAGCCCGTGGGAATTTGGCCTCTTGGCCGAGCTGACTCCGGGGAGCGTGGTGTAACGCCCGCTTTTTTTTTTCCTAAAGCGGCGTTACGCTAACATACTTAAGGCATGTAACATCATACTGCAGCGGAATAACTTAAGCCTTACATATACATGCCCCTACTACCATCCCTAATATAATGACATGGAACTTAACACATGAACATCATGCTTAACATCATATCGTAACATGCTTAACATCATACCATAAGGTTCATATCATATCATACTGGACATCTTATCATAAAGTTCCATAAGTCACTATTCGGGCATATAGGTAGCAAAATAAAGTTCTTAGCATAAACGGTTAACACATTCGATTTCATGGGCCAAGTCACCAACACACACATACTTCAGGCCCTGCTGCTGCTTCCTCGTTATCCCCTTGCATGATCTGCGGTATAAAGGAAAGAAGACTATAAGCACACAGGCTTAGTAAGACTCTTTCCTACTCACTAAAACATTCGTCATTCCATAATAAGCACATAACATTATCATATGTCACACATAACCCTTGACATGGCATGATCATAAACATGAGTGAACATTCTAGCATAGCATAACATGGCATGAACATAATCATACTAACATTCTAAGCATAGCATGAACATGGCATAACATAACATAAAAATCTTCATAGCATGGCATAGACATCATGGTATAAATCTAAACATAGTAGCATGACATATATACATGGCATAGCATCACGTAACAAAACTCAACCTATATGGCATTAACATAGGCATATCATTCTATCATATCATATGAACATCTTCTTAACATAATCCATGGCATAGATCATTCATGCATATCTTTTATCATAAAGCATAAGCATAACATCATTATCTAACATGATGCATACATGTATGAATGCATGGGTGGAATGCATATACATAAGGATGCTTAACTTTTAAAACATACTTTGAAATGCTTAAACATCATCATCATAACATCATTTGGGGTCCCCGGCTTGTACCACATACATACATCATAGCGCGCATCCCTAGTAAATCCGAGGTAGCTAGCCCCGACCTACTAGGGTAAGGACAGCATAATCGGTAGTCCCCGAACCGAGGCGCTTCTTAAGGAGCCCATCCCTGTTGCACAGCTCCGGTAGTGCCAGAACCGTGGACAGCTGCGTAGTCCAAAACCGGGGCGTTCTTAAGGTGCCCATCCCTTGGACCCATACTTCGGTCCGGTACAAGCCCATACATAAAGTAAAATACTTTTCATGCTTCATCATTCATAAGCATTCATGGCATACCTTATCATAGCATAACTTGTTACGGCTCGGCCCGTCTACCGGCCCATTTACCGGTCCTCTCGACCGTCGTACCGTCGACCATCGACCGTGCCGTTTAGCATATTTATGCCTTAAAGGCATAAGCATCATCTTTCATTCATCATACTTGTCATTCATCATTTTCATTCTTAGACATGGTGTTTGTACACATCATTCATAGAGCATGGCATACATTCGTATACATGGCATATCATTCATAACATGGCATATCTTCATAACCATGGCATATCATTCATAAACATGACATAACATTCGTAACATGGCATATCATTCATAACCATGGCATATCATTCATAACATCATACATTCGTAAACATGGCATATCATTCATAACATGGCATATCATTCATAAACATGGCATATCATGCATAACCATGGCATATCATTCATAAACATGGCATATCATTCGTAAACATGGCATATCATTCATAACATGGCATATCATTCATAAACATGGCATATCATGCATAACCATGGCATATCTTCATAAACATGGCATATCCTTCATAACATAGCATATTATTCATAAACATAAATCACATCTTACCTAGGGCATTGGGACCTTACTTGAAATAAATCTTAACTTTTCCCTATTAACCCATATTGCCGAAACTTGTGGAGTCCAAGCATGTGAAAATTCACATAATCACCATCCATCATCCTTATATCATGGCAACACATAAACATAGTTGAAGTTAAAGACTCAACCCTAACCCTTGGGTCCTTGGGGTTGGCCGAACCATATGGGGCCTCTAGGGTACTCCAAAAATTCCCAAAAATTATACTTAACCTCTAACATCATAAGGGAACATTAAATAACATTATCATGATTTTTAACATATTTATAGACCATTTAAACATGTGGCCGAAACCCTTGAACTTAAGGTTCTGGGTTTTGCTTCTTTCATGTTGGCCGAAACTCTGGGTGTCCTAGGGTACTCCAAAAATTCCCAAAAATTATAATTAACTTCTAAACATCATAAGGGAACATTAAATAACATTATCATGATTTTTAACATATTTTAGACATTTAAATCATGGTGGCCGAAACCCTTGAACTTAAGGTTCTGGGTTTTGCTTCTTTCATGTTGGCCGAAACCTAGGGTGTCCTAGGGTACTCCCAAAAATTCCCAAAAATTATACTTAACTTATAAAAATCATAAGGGAACATTAAATAACATTATCATGATTTTTAACATATTTCTAGACATTTAAAACATGGTGGCCGAAACCCTTGAACTTAAGGTTCTGGGTTTTGCTTCTTTCATGTTGGCCGAACCTAGGGTGTCCTAGAGTACTCCAAAAATTCCCAAAAATTAATTAACTCTAAAATCATAAGGGAACATAAATAACATATATGATTTTTAACATATTTTAGACATTTAAACATGGTGGCCGAAACCCTTGAACTTAAGGTTCTGGGTTTTGCTTCTTTCATGTTGGCCGAACCCTAGGGTGTCCTAGGGTACTCCAAAAATTCCCAAAAATTAACTTAACTTCTAAACATCATAAGGGAACACTAAATAACATTATCATGATTTTTATCATAATTATGGACCTTTAAAACATGCTGGCCGAAACCATTTGAACATAGGAACCTTGATTTTGTTTCCTCTTCAACATTAAATCCGAAAACTAACCCATATATCATGCCAAAAATCATGGAAATCATAGGTAACTATTATACCACAGGTGAGGGAGTCTTACCTTAGATTTCTTGATTTTTCGAACCTTGAAAGAGGAGAAGGAAGAGGACTTGGTATCTCTTGACCACAACTAGTCCTTGTCACCTTGTAGGAACTTTAGATCTTGAGAGATGAGACCTCTTGTGAAGTTTTCCCCAAGGACTCCTCCCTTTGGTGCTCGGCAAGAATAGGGATGAAGAGGAGAGGTAATGCAATTGATTGAGAGAAGAAGTAACTCCCAAAACTCCTCTCATTATAACCCATCAAGGAGGCAAATGAAGAGCCTCTCCATGACCCTTCACCTCCTTTTACCTCTTAACCAACCTCCACTTCAATTACTCATAAGAATTCCTTGCTAGGTGAGTTGGTTAAAGCATTCTTGGTTGTACAAGAGGTCCAAGGTTCAATCCTTGGCTCATGCACATTTATTTTTATTTTATTTTCATTTCATTTATTTTATTATTTTATTTTCTTAAATTCCGAAAATCCCCCTAAAATACCCATAATTTACTAATATTCCTAAATAAAATTCTTTTATAATTATATTAATTTTACCTAATTAATACCCATTTTTGGGCCCATTTAAAGCCATTAGTACCAATTCTCATTAATGGAATTAGGCTAATGCTTTCCCATAATCATGTTAATTGCCAATAAATTTATTTATATTTATACTAATTATTACCTAAAATCCACCTATAATCATGGTACTAAAAGCCCATATAAGGCCCATTAGTACTTAGTTTTCTCAATTTAAATGAGAAAACATGGGTTTCCTAGGCCAATGTTCGTATTAATGCCTCTAGGTCCTTCGGAAAATTATTAACATGCTCAATATTTTAAGAAAATATTAAGAGAATTTTCCGGGTCGTTACAATTCCCCATACCTCGTGAAAGTTCGTCCTCGAACTTAGAATAATTCCGGGTACTTGCGTCTCATCTCATTCTCGCGTTCCCAGGTAGCTTCCTCGAATCATTAACTTTGCCATAGGACCTTGACTAAAGGTACCTCCTTGTTCCTTAGCTTTTGTCCATTAGTTATGCAACTCTTAGATCAAAATTGCTACATCTTTAGGATTTCTACGTACCATAATAACTGCTTCTACTCTTCGTGCTATCATATCATTCTATTCATTATGCCACATTTCTACACTTAGGTGCTTCTAATAGATAACTATGATTTACTCTCAAACATTTTTTTTCCTAGCTCTAATTGTTTATCACTGTTTCTATTACTTATTGTCAAAATTTTGTCTACTCTTAAGTTATACACGAAAGAGTATAATTTAACGTATTCCTGGTTAATTTGCTACTTTAAACAAGACTCTAACTTTCACTTACCTTGCACAAATTTATCATCTATGCCCCAACTTATTACTCCGAAGCTCTTCTCAATTGGGACTGATTTCCAAGTCTCTGCTTCTCACATACATCTTTTATCTGTATTAAACTAAACGAAAATTACGATTATTATTATATGATTCTCTTTTGTTAGGACACGACAAGAATTCTGATTATATTTCACTTACTAATAAATTAAATTAAATATTCATTGCCTAACTCTACCCATCATAATCTAAAAGAAAATACCACTTACACTTGTAAGAAAGATGATTTGGAGTATCCATTTCATTGTGTTCGCTCAATCCAAATTACTTTACTGTCCATTCTTTACTGTTCTCATGAACTGCTACTATCTTAATTGAACTACATATTATCTTAAACTTCTAACTTTCTGTCCTATCTTTCCATAGTCTTCTTTCACGTATCCAAATACCTTTTCTCATTCATCAGCCATGCTTCTCCACTCTAATCGCAAAAATCACATTCTTATGATTTCCGTATCTTACTTCTCTATCAAGAATTTATAAAATATTCCTATATCGATCTCTTCCAAAATCTATACCTTATTAGATCGTTTCACCTAGTAAGTTTGCTTGACAAGAAGCTCTTACTATATTCTTGCCTCTGATAATACTAACCGCTAGTTCCCTCATACAGAGTTATAGCTAAGGTCCTATTCGTTGATCTCTATCACACCTTCTTTTGCATATCTAGTTCTTACTCTCTTCCCTTCCTGTATCAAGAATATTACCCTATGGCTACTACTATATATATATCTGCTTGAAAATTCAAATAACTTAACACATTAATCTATTCCTAATAGATATGCATCACTAAATCTTCATTTTATAACCACTACAATTTCTTAGAATACCTATACCAAATACTCTACTCCCTTAATCAGGTACCATCCTTTCTTCACTTCTATGCTCATCACTAAATATTAACATATATCTTTTATCAGCAATACAAACTTGCTTTGGTCCACCACTTTTCTTAATTCCAACAGTCATGACACTTATACAGATAATGTCCTCATCACTTTACACATTCCTCCTCTCACATCTACTTGCTCTCCTTTTCTGATTTACTCCGTTTTGCCACCACTCAATCACTTACTATATTTATTCCACCTGACTGCAGCTACTTTAGTTAAATCTCTACGGATCACCCTCGCTCTCTATCACTTACATATAAAATACAAGTAAGGCTACTATAAGTGATTGCTAGTCCTACCCATATATCAATCTCGAACTTATTTGGTTTCATACAAAAATTAAAGTAAAGTATCATTCATAGTTACATATCAAGTACATTTCATTATAAACATCGTTCATACTTGTATATCCTAAAAGTACTTGCTATCCTAAAATATATCCTCCATACTTGCATATTCTAGAATCATAAAATATCATCCATACTTACATATTCTTGAATCATAAGGTATTATCCATACTTGCATATTTAAAATCATAAATATCATCCATACTTACATATTCTAAAATCATAAGGTATATCCATACTGATATTCTAAATCCTAAAATATCATGATAGTTACATATTCTGCTCGATAACAACATAACGGTTTACTAAAGGCGTTACCTCATACTTAAGCTGCAGGAAGACTTGATGTGGTGTTAGTGAATGTTACTGCCTATACCACCTTAACGCCGCCTTTTTTTCCTAAAGCGGCTTACGCTGACATACTTAAGCATGTTAACATCATACATAAGGTTCATATCATATCATACTTGACATCTTATCATAAAGTTCCATAAGTCACTATTCGAGCATATAGGTAGCAAAATAAAGTTCTTAGCATAAACGGTTAACACATTCGATTTCATGAGCCAAGTCACCATCACACACATATTTCAGGCCCTCCTGCTGCTTCCTCGTTATTCCCTTGAATGATCTGCGGTATAAGGAAAGAAGACTATAAGCACACAGGCTTAGTAAGACTCTTTCCTACTCACAAAACATTCATCTTCATCATCTCATAATGAGCACATAAACATTAACATACTTGGTGCTCTACTTAACATAACATCTTACATCACTATCATAAAGCATGACATGAACATAGCATAGTAGACATCTAAGCATGACATAATCATAAACATAGTAACATTCTAAGCATGGCATAATTCATGGCATAAATCATAACATAGTAGCATAATCTTTCATGGCATAAATCTAAACATAGTAGCATGAATCTTTCATGGCATAAATCATAAACATAGTAGCATGGCATTCATGCATAAATCATAACATAGAGCATGGCATCTTAATGGCATAAATCATAAACATAGTAGCATGGCATCATACCTATCATAGCATATGAACATCTTCCTAACATAATCATGGCATAGATCATTCATTCTCATGCATACTTTTAACATGAAAGTAAGTATAACATCATTATCAATAGCATAATGCATAACATGAATGGATGCATGGTGGAATGCATATACATAAGGATGCTTAACTTTTAAAACATACTTTTAAATGCTTAAACATCATCATCATAACATCATTTGGGGTCCCCAGCTTGTACCACATACATACATCATAGCGCGCATCCCTAGTAAATCTGAGGTAGCTAGCCCCGACCTACTAGGGTAAGGACAGCATAATCGGTAGTCCTCGAACCGAGGCGCTTCTTAAGGAGCCCATCCCTGTTGCACAGCTCCGGTAGTGCCAGAACCGTGGACAGCTGCGGTAGTCCATAACCGGGGCGTTCTTAAGGTGCCCATCCCTTGGACCCATACTTCGGTCCGGTACAAGCCCATACATAAAGTAAAATACTTTTTCATGTTTCATCATGCATAAGACATTCATGGCATACTTATCATAGCATAACTTGTTACGGCTCGGCCCGTCTACCGGCCCATTTACCGGTCCTCTCGACCGTCGTACCGTCGACCATCGACCGTACCGTTTAGCATATTTATGCCTTAAAGGCATAAGCATCATCTTTCATTCATCATACTTGCCATTCATCATTTTCATTCTTAGACATGGTGTTTGCACACATCATTCATAGAGCATGGCATACATTCGTATACATGGCATATCATTCATAACATGACATATCATTCATAAACATGGCATATCATGCATAACCATGGCATATCATTCATAATCATGGCATATCATTCGTAAACATGGCATATCATTCATAACATGGCATATCATTCATAAACATGGCATATCATGCATAACCATGACATATCATTCATAAACATGGCATATCATTCGTAAACATGGCATATCCTTCATAACATGGCATCTCATTCGTAAACATGGCATATCATTCATAACATGGCATATCATTCATAACATGGCATATCATCCATAAACATGGCATATCATAAACATAAGTTGAGGTTAAAGACTCAACCCTAACCCTTGGGTCCTTGGGGTTGGCCGAACCATATGGGGCCTCTAGGGTACCCCAAAAATTCCCAAAATTTATACTTAACCTCTACACATCATGATGGAACATTAAATGACATTATCCTTATTTTTATCATAATTATAGACCTTTGAAACATGATGGCCGAAACTCTTGAACTTAAGGTTCTGGGTTTTGCTTCTTTCATGTTGGCCGAAACCCTAGGGTATCCTAGGGTACTCCAAAAATTCCCAAAAATTATACTTAACTTCTAAACATCAAAAGGCAACATTAAATAACATTATCAATGTTTTTAACATATTTCTAGACATTTAAAACATAGTGGCCGAAACCCTTGAACTTAAGGTTCTGGGTTTTGCTTCTTTCATGTTGGCCGAAACTCTAGGGTGTCCTAGAGTACTCCAAAATTTCCCAAAAATTATACTTAACATCTAAACATCATAAGAGAACATTGAATAACACTATCATGATTTTTAACATATTTCTAGACATTTAAAACATGGTGTCCGAAACCCTTGAACTTAAGGTTCTGGGTTTTGCTTCTTTCATGTTGGCCGAAACTCTACGGTGTCCTAGAGTACTCCAAAAATTCCCAAAAATTATACTTTACTTATAAATATCATAAGGTAACATTAAATAACACTATCATTATTTTTAACATATTTCTAGATATTTAAAACATGGTGGCCGAAACCCTTGAACTTAAGGTTCTGGGTTTTGCTTCTTTCATGTTGGCCGAAACTCTAGGGTGTCCTAGAGTTCTCCAAAAATTCCAAAAAAATTTACTTAATCTCTACACATCATAATGGAACATAAAATAACATTATCATGATTTTTAACATATTTATAGACATTTAAATCATGGTGGCCGAAACCCATAAACATAGAGACCTGGGTTTTGTCCCTTTCATGTTGGCCGAATCCCTAGAGTGTCCTAGGGTACTCCAAAAATTCCCAAAATATTTACTTAACCTCTACACATCATAAGGGAACATCAAATAACATTATCATGATTTTTAACATATTTATAGACTTTTAAATCATGCTGTCCGAAATCCATAAACTTAAGGACCTTGGTTTTTCTTTCCTTTCAACATCACATCCAAGAACTAACCCATATATCCTGCTAAAAATCATGGAAATCATAGATAACTATTATACCATAGGTGATGGAGTCTTACCTTAGATTTCTTGATTTTTCGAACCTTGAAAGAGGAGAAGGAAGAGGACTTGGTATCTCTTGACCACAACTAGTCCTTGTCACCTTGTAGGAACTTTAGATCTTGAGAGATGAGACCTCTTGGGAAGTTTTCCCCAAGGGACTCCTCCCTTTGGTGCTCGGAAAGAATGAGGGATGAAGTGGAGAGGAAATGCAATTGATTGAGAGAAGAAGTAACTCCCAAAACTCCTCTCATTATAACCCATCAAGGAGGCAAATGAAGAGCCTCTCCATGACCCTTCACCTCCTTTTACCTCTTAACCAACCTCCACTTCAATTACTCATAAAAATTCCTTGCTAGGTGAGTTGGTTAAAGCATTCTTGGTTGTACAAGAGGTCCAAGGTTCAATCCTTGGCTCATGCACATTTATTTTTATTTTGATTTTCATTTCATTTATTTTATTACATTATTTTCTTAAATTCCGAAAATCCCCCCTAAAATTACCCATAATTGTACTAATATTCCTAAATAAAATTCTTTTATAATTATATTAATTTTACCTAATTAATACCCATTTTTGGGCCCATTTAAAGCCCATTAGTACCAAATTCCTCAATTTAGATGGGAACGTTAGGCTAATGCTTTCCCATAATCATGTTAATGTGCCCAAATAAATTTATATTTATATTTATACTAATTCTTTCTAAAAATCCACCTATAATCATAGTACTAGGAAGCCCATATAAGGCCCATTAGCACTTGGTTTTCTCAATTTAAATGAGAAAACATGGGTTTTCTAGGCCAAAGTTGGTATTAATACCTCTAGGTCTTTCGGAAAATTATTTAATCATGCTTAATATTTTTAGAAAATATTAAGAGAATTTTCCGGGTCGTTACAAGGGGTGCCATGGAAGATGATCCATCCAAGAATTGCTTGGGCTCTCTCCTCTTCTTCTCTCCCTCTCTCTTGGTCGGCCATAGGCCTTCCTTCTTTCTTCTTGCCGTGAGCACAAGGAGAAGCATCAAGGCGACGAAGTTCTTCATTGCGACGATCTTCCTCTTCGGCCAACCTTGGTGGTGAGTCTTTCGATTTGATTACTCTCTCGGTTTTCGTCGTGTTCACGGAGAATCTAGTAGTTCTCGTGAACACGAAACTCGTGGCTTAGCGAAGTCATCCCGACGATACTCGGCGTGGATACGAATAGAAGCGGAGCTTTCAAGGGATGCTAACGGTTGGATCCCATCGCTTCTTCCATGTTACGCAAGGTAATTCATAGAGTAATTTCCTTTTCTGCAAAAATTTTATATTACGATTATATGAACACATTGCATGCTTAGGATATGTATTAGAATAATTTAGGAAATTATTAATGCTTTTGTTTCCGCTGTATGTAATTATGTAACAATTATAATACGTGTCCGCATCGGCATGCACCCGGTCCTAATACTCACAGCCTTACAATCAGAATTTCCAGCCCTCGAATCAAAATTTCCAGCCTATTCAATTTCAGTCCTCACCACAGAATTTTCCACTTTAGAACCAGACTTCTCAGGGCTATAACTCTCAGCAAGGTTTCCAAGCATTTCAACCCTCTTATCAGCCCTATTAATAGCCAATTCAGCCTTCTTATCAGCCCCAACAGCCCTATTTTCATGGATCCCAGCAAGTTCAACAGTTTCAGCCTACTACTTCATCCTTTCAAGGTCAGTCAAGGCACTATGCTAACTAAGGAGTCTATGGAGGATCTAGTGGAGGAAATGTGCCACAACAGAGGGTAGAAGAAATGTTTCAACAAATGTTTCCCGCCATACAAAACCTCAAGAGACAAATGGGACAATTGGCTAGTGGGATAAATCAAAGTCAAGCTCAAGGATCAAGCCAACTACCTTCCCAAGGTATTCCCAATCCAAAGGGAAATGTGAGCGCTATTACTTTGAGGAGCGGGAAGGTTACTACATCTTAAAATGGGTCAAGAGCTGAAATTTCTGAAAACAGAGCAGCACCTCCATTTTCAGCACCAATCAGCCCTGAAACGACTTCAAAATCAGTTGGTTCCACCCCTAGTCCATGCCCAACTCCTTCATCAAGCAACCCTGTGATTTTGGTGGAAAATGAAGGAGAAATTGTTGGGACCGGGTGCATGTTGACAAGGATACGGGTTCGTAATATTTTAAAATTTTACGTGCAGCGGAAGAATTAGCATAAAATAATTTCACAAATTATTTTAACCACGTATCTAGCATGCGACCTTATGATGTGTGGACATAATCATAAATTAAAACATTGTGAAAAAGTAAACTAATTTACTTTGTACCTCGCGTAACTCGAAGAAAAGGGACGAGATCCAACCGTAGCGTCCCTTGGAAGCTTCGCCTCTATTCGCGTCCACGCCGAGTTCTCTTCGGGATGACTTCGCAAAGTCACGAGTTTTGTGCCGACGAGAACTACTAGATTCTCTAAAAGCACAACTAGAAGAACAAGAGAAAAGAATGGAAACTAACCAACAAGAAACGGAATCTAAATTCCGGGAAGAGAGGAGTTGCGATCCGCTTCTTCTTCTTCTTGTTTGGCTCCTTCTTGGTGATCCTTGCTCACGCCAACCCTTGGAAGGGTGAGGTTGCACCGGCCCTAGGTTGGACAAGGGGCGCCGGCCCTAAGAGTGGCAAGGGGCGCCGGCCCTAGGAGGGAAGGAGAAGGAGAAGAGAATAAGAGAGAGAGAGGGAGAGAATTAATCTCTTGATTACTCTATTGATTGGAATTCAAGGCTTGCCTTTGGTTCCTTTATATAGTAGCCTCTCCCTTGCCAAGTCTCTCTTTTAACGGAATTAACGGAATTAGTTTTCATAAGAAATTTATCTCATAAATTTGCTTATGAATTATTCCGTTTAAACCAAGTTTTATTATAACTAACTTTATAATAAAACAAATTCATCTCTCCTTTAATTATGGAATAAATTTTACAAGAAATTTATAAACTTTCTTTTTATGAAAAAATCAATTCATAATTGATTTTATAAAATTAAAATAAATCATTCCATGGATCATTTTAATTTCCATAAAAGAATAAATTTCTATAAATTTATTTATATAAATTTCTCTACACAAATTTATTTATCCATAATTTATAAAACAAATCGCGCTAGATTTATTTTATTAATTAAACCAAATAAATTGGTTTCTTCCCCTTGTTGTGGCCGGCCAAACCAAAGGGATTTAGCACCCTCTTTGGCCGGCCAAACCAAACCGAACCGATCGTGAATTAAACTCATTTAATTCGCCCGATAAGCCTTCAAAAGACTTAGCCATTTTAAGTTTCCGTTGCGCCTCTGATTAACTCAGATTCGACTTATTTCTCTTGATCGGAAAATCTAATTTTCAACTCGTTTTAAATCCCTCGGATTACTCGTAGTGCGTGTGACTAAATAGGCTTTCGATTTATGTTGGCCGTCTATAATCAACTAATTATAGAACGATCATGAGTGACACCTAGTAGTACATCATGACCCCCAATTAATCGAAAGATCAACGGTTTGACCTCAGATGTAATTCTGAAACCCTTCAGTAGCTCTAATGAATCGTGCCTCATTCCCTTCACCATCTTATACCCACTTGGTTCAGGACACGGTCTATTTGTGTCAGTCCCCACTAGGCTGACTACGTCACACCTAGCCCAAGTAGTGTCTTTCTCGTCCTTTGGATTTCTAATTACTCTCATGTATTTAAGAGACTCGCACTCTAAACATTATATGCTCTGGCCAGAGGCTTTGAGTAACAATCCGACGATAGGCCTGGGTATACATCTCCTCGCAAGGAGTGGTGAATCCTTTGTAGGCTGCTCAAACATCTTCGGGCACTTTGGCTTATACCCAATCATCCTGGGTCCACACCTCCTAGGAGATGCTTGCTTAAGATGTTAAAGTATAAGTCTCCATGACCAAGATGACTTGAACACCGCAAGTCAAAGGAAGATCGCACTTAAGCTGCAGTAAGAACTTCATTGACATATCTATATAGATTACCATATGAAATTTTACAGCTAGTCACTCCAATGAACTAGTTCCCTTAACTAGCATCCATGTTTATCTCCGGACATCCCAATGTCACCTGCCAGTGAGAATCAGCTGATTAGAGAATAACCCATGCTAGTCTCAACAGAATTGATAATGCCCGTTTTTATCAATTCATCGACTAGGGATATTTTCAATTCTTCACAATTGCACATTTAGAGATAATCACTAGTTGTGATCCCATCACAAATTCTCTTATGCTGTGAATTGTATTGCAGACATTCAGTAGATGAGTTTAAGATCCCAATCAAATACACAAACATGTATACTTAAATAGTGAATTATCATTTATTAAAATGAATATTTACAATCATAAGGCGATTGCCTTAGGACACTTCTCTCATATCACTAACAAACTCCCACTTGGCCTAATGCCAATCGCTACGGTATCCAATACCACAGGCTCTAACATGACCCTCAAATTTTTTCTGAGGCAAGGCCTTAGTTAAAGGATCCGCTAAATTCCTTTCAGTGGGAATTTTCTCAATTTGCATGTCATTCCTACTTATAATCTCTCTGATCAGATGATAGCGGCGAAGCACGTGTTTGGATCGCTGATAAGACCTTGGTTCCTTTGCTTGTGCAATAGCTCCATTGTTGTCGCAATAAACCGGTATTGCTTCATCAATGGTTGGAACCTTGACGAGCCTCAAATATACTAATTAATTTGTCACGAAATGTATGGGCTCATCAAATTTAAATATCAATCAAATGCTGGAAACCCTTTTTACAATCAAAATAGAAAATGTAATATAGGGGCCACAGGTCGTATTTTTCTCGGGGCTAGTTGACGTTGTTGGATTCGCGCTTGTATTTATGTGTCGTTTGTGTTTTCGGGTTTCAAATAAAATCTGGAATTTGGGTTCAATTATGAATGAAATCACAAGGAAACGCAAGGAGATTTAACTCATGTCTCAACCAAGTGATGGAAATGAATGATTCAATCAAGAGAGAATCTCATTAAGGCAAATACACAATTTGGAAACAGAACTGAGTTCAATAACCATCATCACTCAACCCGAAGCTTGACTGGATACACCTTGAGCAATTTGAACACTTGGATATGCACAAAGGGAATGACGGTAGAGAACTATGTGCCGAAAGCTTGATTGAATTCAAATTTGTAAATTGATATGAAACTACTTTGATGAGAAGCAATTGAATGAGAACAAACAAGTAGAGTGCAGAAGTTAAAGCTGAATGAGAACAAACAAATGAAAGAGCAGAAATTTTAGTTGGCACGCAAGGAAATCAGCTCAATTCAGCATCCAAATGCAGAAATTCTGAGCATTAAGGTAGATATCGGCAACAATTCAGATGCGCCTACAAACAATCACAATCTATCTGATAGTAATTAAGCTAAAGATTGCAGAAGTTAAAGCTGGGTGGCAGATTTCGCAACTGAAATGCAGCAAACAAATATGAATTCAGAAGTGCAGAATTTGCAGCAAAAATTCAGAACAAGAGCTGAAATTCAGAAGTCGATTTAAACAATGAAAGCATTGCTGTGAATGCAATGATATGCAGAGATGATGGAAGACATACAGACTCCAATAGACTAATCAAAATAGCTGTTGAATAACTTGACACAATCACACATGCAAAAGCTGCAGAAAACTGCAGAAACTTTCAGCATCTCAGAAATATGCAGCTGGTATTCAGCTACAAGTTGGATACAAATTGAAATCATCAGCTGGTGTGAAGGTGAAGTAGGCAAATAAGATGCAGACTTTAGCAATCAATAAATGCAGAAACTAACTCCATTGAGACAAACTTGCCCTAACCCAACATTGATACGCAGAAATAAAATGGATGACTTGAAGAAATTCAGATTTGCAGTTGGAAAGAATCGAATCTATGCAAGCTCAAGGGGCAAGTGTACTAATTCAAGTTCAGAATAAGATTCACTAACCTAGAACTCACTTAGAACAAATTAGGACTGATGAAACTATTTGCACAATCGAAAACTCAAGTGCAGAAATTTTGATGTGGTACGCAAGCTGTAAAAGGGCAAAAAAAACATTCAGAATTGAACTTGAGTGAGAACTAATTCGAATCTAATGAATTAACACACTAAAGGTTGTCTCCAATTGTAGGGAATAAAGTTAAACACTAGTCGAATTGAAACAAAAGCTAAAAATTCGAAACTGAACAAAAACAGAACTACAAAACTGATACGCAGCTAAGAAAATGGCACGCAAGCATTAGAATAAGAAATCAACTGAAATTTAAAACAATTATCCATTAGACAGGTCCCTAAACTACTCAACTTGAAGGATTAAAGCTAGATTAAGCAGAAACCATTAAGAATCGAAATTAACCAATTCTGAAATGAAGACAGAAACAGAAATGACAGAAATGTGAATTAACAGCTAAAAACAGAATTTAAACTAATTAAACTACTCCTCAACTCTCCCTAAGCTCGAATCCTCCTTGTTCGTCACGCAAGTGTGAGCTTCGAACCCGCAAGCTCAGCAAGTCGATGGAAAATGGCATCTGCGATTCAAAATCAGCTCACATCTGCTCAAATCCGAAACCCCATCCAATTCCTTCAACTCAGCTGCGATGATGGATTGGAATTGATCCGAGCACTCCAGGGAACCCCTCTGAACTACTCAGGATGATTAATTGATGCACAGCCAATGTTGACGAAACCAAACGGCAGAGCTCCGGAGACCTCACAAAAGCTCTGTTCTTGGGCAATTGAGAGCTGGAAATTCACCGAGAACCCTTCCCAATGACCTAGAATTCAATCTAAGCAAGAAATGAGGGGTCGCGCCCCTTTGGATGAAGAAAACTACTCAAGAACTGATGAACAAACGAAGAAGACGAAGAACGGCGAGGAAACGCGACGAGTTGAGCTGCGGCTGTGTTTTTGATTAAATAGGAATCAATGGACGGCTCAGATCGATCGGAGGAGATCCAACGGCTGATCTTACTCTGATTGAAGCCAAACTTTTATGATGATGATCTGGGGTCAGGATCTGCCTTGTGGTAGCTCGGATCCTCCAGATGTGCAACGGACGGTCCAGATCAACTCTATCTGTGAATGGACGCTCTAGAGCCCTCCTTGCTTGATCCAACGGTTGATCTAGCTCTGATTGGGATGAAACCTTCAGATCTTGATCATAGAGCTTGATCAACCCTAACCCTAGCTCGGATTGCTTCAGATCGTCCCGGATGGCTCAGATCTAGCCGCTCTTGAATCGGACGACCCGGATTAATCGTAGGTTTGATAATTCGATCCGGTTCACATCCGACTCAAGTTTGACCCAGTATACCCTAGGTCCAGGATCCTTTCATGCCTACAAAAATATATCAGAAAATTAGTGGCCAAATAATCCAAAAATATGTAATTTTGCAATTAAGTCCAAAATAATAGGAAATCCTAAAACCTAGGGTAAAATCACAATTAAACAATAAAAACATGGATCAAACATGGATTTTAGCACTTAAAATAATCAATAAAATGGTGCTTATCAACTCCCCCACACTTAACCTTGAGCGTCTCGCGAAACAACTAAATAAGTATCCCTTAGGCTCTCTTAAGCATAATTAGAAGCAAATGAAAAGATATTACCTAAGGTTGTCAATTCTCATAAATCTAAGCTCTATGGATTAGTATCTTGTCCTTAATCAAAACTAGCTTTTCATCATCATGAGTCATTGAGATGAATCTAACTCATAGCCTTTCAAGGGAAGTTTTGGTGGCTCTCTCCTTAAGTTCTAAGTTGATGATGGAAGTGGAGCTCACTCATACACATATGCTTCTTGCACTACCATAGGCTTGCTTATTATCTAATCTCCACCATTAATCATGATTAGGATCAACATCTACAAAAACAAGTGTAAACATGGAAAATGGTGAGAAATGGAATAGAAATCAAGGAAATGGAAAAATTGATGGAGTGGGAGACTTGGTTGCTCAAAAATGTTTCCAATGTGCTTTGCCCCTCTTATCAGTCCTCTAGTGATATCCAAAAGTGTGGTGAAGTGGAACTTGAATAAATTCCTTTGATTTGGATGAAAAACCCTTCATTTGATCTCAATGTGCCAAGTTTGCCAATTTTGTGCCAACCTTGTTTCTTTCACTCTTTTCTTATATTTTTTTCTTTCTTTCTTACTCTCTAGTGAATGTCAGAATGTGGTGATGCAAGCTTGGACTTGGATGAGAAAAATTTCACTTGATTTCATGGTGCCAAAGTTCACTTGTTGTGTGCCACTTTATTTCTCTCTTTTTCTTTTCTTTTCTCAAACTGTTTTTTTTTTCTGCTCTCAAAACTAGTGATGGAGTCAACCTTCATTTGGAACACTTCGGACCAGTTAGCATCAGAGTTCGTATCAGAAAGATAGAAGTTATATCAGCAAACTTGAAAATTTTCTGCATTTGTTTAAACTTGATAATTTGCACTTCAATTCAGAATTGTACAAGTTGGTTTCAGATTTCTGCATTTTCTACTCCAGATTCTAGCTCCACGGCAGATTCCTTTCTATTCTCTGATTTCTCAAAAGCAGTTCGTGCAATTGGCTGAGTAGTGGAAAGCTTGAATGCTCCACTTGCAAATGGCTGAGCATTAGGTTGAAATCCAGGAAGTGCACTGCAAATTTTTTTCTTTTTCTTCTGTGTGCTGATCAGAGCTGCTAATCTCTGCATTTGCTCAGATTCTCTGCATTGGTTTCAGTTCTGTCCAGATCCAATTCAGCAGGTTCTTCATTCTATACTGCACAACCTTGTAAACCCAAATTTTAGCTTCAATTTGATACAATTCTTGTGCAAAAACTGCTCATATGGTACACTAGCTTTACCCCTAGCAGTCCACTGATTTTTTCCTATCCATGCACTTGATTCTCACCTGATACTCCCTGTTTACTTCAAATTCCAGTAACCCCTTCACTGTTTTTCCGAAATATGCAGCTGCAATTCAACACTTAGAAAAATGGCTGAATACCTTCATATCATTATTTCTTTTTTTTTCTTTTTCTCTGTTCTGATATCAAACATCAAATCAGCCACCATTTCTGTTTTGGATCAGCAGGTTTCAGCCGGATTCAAAATGAAAGAAAAACTTCACTTCCCAAACTCAAATTGACACTTGGTTTCTTTCATCACTTTGGCACAAATTCTTTTCTTTTGCATGCCAATTTTTTTTTTCTTTTTTTCATTGCTACTTGGATCTTCAAATGATGAGCAAAAATTTAGATGCTTCAATTGTTGTCTTCCTTAACTACTTCTTCTTGCTTGATCTTGATACCAAACATCAACTCAAATGGCATATGAAATTTTTTTTCGAGTTGAAATGCATCCAAAACTTTAGTCACTCCCCCACACTTAAATCTTTGTCCGTCTCGGGCAAAATAGCATTAGAAACATATCAAACACAAGTCCAAAGAAAAGTGAAGGTAAGAGAAGGAAATAAGTAAAGACAAATAGGATAAACATGATTATTGCTAAAAATTGATGTAGAAAGGAAAACAAATGGATTAGTCTCTATAGATGTGATCCAATCATTGAAATATGGATTTGAAAGAACCTAAGCAAGTTCTAGAGCACAATAACATAGGTGTGTCACAAAAATAAGGCTAATTCTCACTAGGTAAAAATAATCCATCTCAAATCCTCAATCAAGCATCTAAAGCAAAGTAGTATTCAAGCATCCAAGATTTCATCCATGAACTCAAATCCTAAGTTTTAACAACCAAATTTAATTTGTTTTCAGAAGACTCTAACATGCCATGGAGAATACCTAAAGGGATACTTTTATTTCTACTCATGCAAGAAAAAGTGACAAAAGAAATAACATGCATTTATTTACAAGGACTCAGTTCAAAGAAAATTCTACTTCTAAAAAGCATAAAAATGAAAAATGCAATAAAAGAAAATACAAGAAAAATCAAACTCCCCTTTATTCTGGTGGACGGAGTCGATCCAAAAGTAGCCTCCACCTGGGTAGTGGAGGAGTCTGGGTGGCTGGGAGATTTGGAACTCCCCCACACTTGAATTTCACAATATTTTGCTCTGGTGGCCTCAGGCGATTCAGGTTCAAGAGCCATTCAAGGGATGGAGTGCTTTTAATTAAAGTCAGATCATCTCCTCCTGCTTGATGCCCTTCAGAAGTCCTTCCAGGAGGCTGAGTCTGTTCAGTTGGAGTACCCACTCCTGAAGTCTTCTGGACCCTGCAAAACAATGTAATACCTCTCTCAAGCGTTCAGGGTCAGAAAGAAATGATATAAGTTCAGTCTCTGCATCAAATGAATCCAAAACTGCATCATGTCCAATTAAATCAATTTGTGGTGCCTCAATAAAATTTTCAAAATCATTTTCTACAAATTTGCATCCATATACTCATCACAAATAAAGAAATCAATTTCTGGCTCATCAATAGAAATTTCACAATTATTTTCATCAAGGGTGTATCAAGTAATGTGTCACAACCAATCAAATCAATATCAGGTATCTCCAAAAGTCTTTCACATTCATTTTCAGCATATGAAATAGCAAGAGATTCATCAAAATAAATAACATCAATTTCAGGCACTTCTAAAAAATTTTCACTATCCATATCCACAAAAGATGTATTAAGTGATTCATCATAAAAAACTACATCAATTATGGGTGCCTCTAAATTATTTCACTATCCATAGCAAGAGATGTATCAAGTAATGCATTATGATCAAGGAAATCAATGTTTGGTACCTCTATTGGATTTTCACAAACAATCTCTACACAAGGTATATCAATAAATTCATCAGAGTCAATAGAATCATCCCTAGGTACCTCACTGAATTTTTCTGAAGAAGGAGGAGAAATACTTACCTGAGCGTGCTGGATAATACCTGAAGGGTCTATAATAGTAGCTGTATCTGTGGTCTCCTCCTGGTTATGTTCAAGCTCCTCTTCAGCCTCAGGCTCTGGTGGACAATCAACTGGTGATCCTTGGGTGCTTGCTTCCACCGTGCAAGTCCCTACACTTTCTGGTTCATTTCTGACTGTGGTGGTCCCTGGGGCTTAGTGCAGTCCCCTACACCTATGGAATCATCTCCTCTGCATGCTTCTCCTGTAATATCTGCAACAACAGTGTCAGAAAAATTAGGACCATCAATAATGCTATCATTAGAAAATAAAAGTCTAGAATGGTCCTGTGGAGCTTCAATTCTTCTTCTGGAGCTGAAAAATTTGGAATTGGATTTTGAATAGGAGTCTCCGGAGGGATGCATGCTGTAGGTGCCCAGATTTTAATGTATTCTTCTTCTTCTTCTTCTACTAAATTTGCAGGATTAATTGAAGAAGGACTTTGCCATGCACTAGGGTCACCTTGAACTGATATAAAACCAACTCCGGGGCTCTCAGAATTAAAAATAGCTTGAGAAGCTAATTGTTCTGCTCTTTGGGCTTTTATCTGATTCAAATCATTAGCCACTTGTTTCATTTGCCTTTCGATGTTTTGAAGCTCTTGTTGACACATTTGATAAAATGGTTGCACAGGCTGATTAAACTGCTGAAAAGTTGGTTCACCACTTGGTGGAAATTGCTGAAAATTGTAGCCCTGGAATTCTTGGATCTGAGGTTGATATTGTGGTGGTGAACACTGAAGTTGAGTGGGCTGAAATTCTTGTTGCCATGGCTGAAAATTCTGGAAAGGTTGCCCTTGCTGATATTGTTGAAATTGTGACTGATCTTGTTGATAAAGGGGCTGAAAATTAGGCTCAAATTGCTGAAAGTGGGGCTGAAAATTTTGAAATTGGGGCTGCCCGTTCTGAAAATTCTGTAAATTCTGGAAATTGCTGGAATTTGGCTGAAATTGTTGGAAATCTTGCTGTGGTTGCTCGTATTGTTGTAATGGTGGCTGAAAAAATTGATTGGGTTGCTGAAAAGTTTGGTTGCAAGGTTGTTGAAATTGGTTGAAAGGCTGAAACTCTGATGACCACATTTTAATCTTGCAGCCCTGTCACAAAACAAACAAGAAAAAATAGCAGTACCCGTATACAAAAGAATAAGCAACAAAAAAAAAATAGAACCCAATGATATGTCTAAAGAATCATACAAGCAAAAATCAAACAAATCAACTAGTTGCTTCCCCGGCAACGGCGCCAAAAATTTGACGAGCCTCAAATATACTAATTAATTTGTCACGAAATGTATGGGCTCATCAAATTTAAATATCAATCAAATGCTGGAAACCCTTTTTACAATCAAAATAGAAAATGTAATATAGGGGCCACAGGTCGTATTTTTCTCGGGGCTAGTTGACGTTGTTGGATTCGCGCTTGTATTTATGTGTCGTTTGTGTTTTCGGGTTTCAAATAAAATCTGGAATTTGGGTTCAATTATGAATGAAATCACAAGGAAACGCAAGGAGATTTAACTCATGTCTCAACCAAGTGATGGAAATGAATGATTCAATCAAGAGAGAATCTCATTAAGGCATATACACAATTTGGAAACAGAACTGAGTTCAATAACCATCATCACTCAACCCGAAGCTTGACTGGATACACCTTGAGCAATTTGAACACTTGGATATGCACAAAGGGAATGACGGTAGAGAACTATGTGCCGAAAGCTTGATTGAATTCAAATTTGTAAATTGATATGAAACTACTTTGATGAGAAGCAATTGAATGAGAACAAACAAGTAGAGTGCAGAAGTTAAAGCTGAATGAGAACAAACAAATGAAAGAGCAGAAATTTTAGTTGGCACGCAAGGAAATCAGCTCAATTCACCATCCAAATGCAGAAATTCTGAGCATTAAGGTAGATATCGGCAACAATTCAGATGCGCCTACAAACAATCACAATCTATCTGATAGTAATTAAGCTAAAGATTGCAGAAGTTAAAGCTGGGTGGCAGATTTCGCAACTGAAATGCAGCAAACAAATATGAATTCAGAAGTGCAGAATTTGCAGCAAAAATTCAGAACAAGAGATGAAATTCAGAAGTCGATTTAAACAATGAAAGCATTGCTGTGAATGCAATGATATGCAGAGATGATGGAAGACATACAGACTCCAATAGACTAATCAAAATAGCTGTTGAATAACTTGACACAATCACACATGCAAAAGCTGCAGAAAACTGCAGAAACTTTCAGCATCTCAGAAATATGCAGCTGGTATTCAGCTACAAGTTGGATACAAATTGAAATCATCAGCTGGTGTGAAGGTGAAGTAGGCAAATAAGATGCAGACTTTAGCAATCAATAAATGCAGAAACTAACTCCATTGAGACAAACTTGCCCTAACCCAACATTGATACGCAGAAATAAAATGGATGACTTGAAGAAATTCAGATTTGCAGTTGGAAAGAATCGAATCTATGCAAGCTCAAGGGGCAAGTGTACTAATTCAAGTTCAGAATAAGATTCACTAACCTAGAACTCACTTAGAACAAATTAGGACTGATGAAACTATTTGCACAATTGAAAACTCAAGTGCAGAAATTTTGATGTGGTACGCAAGCTGTAAAAGGGCAAAAACATTCAGAATTGAACTTGAGTGAGAACTAATTCGAATCTAATGAATTAACACACTAAAGGTTGTCTCCAATTGTAGGGAATAAAGTTAAACACTAGTCGAATTGAAACAAAAGCTAAAAATTCGAAACTGAACAAAAACAGAACTACAAAACTGATACGCAGCTAAGAAAATGGCACGCAAGCATTAGAATAAGAAATCAACTGAAATTTAAAACAATTATCCATTAGACAGGTCCCTAAACTACTCAACTTGAAGGATTAAAGCTAGATTAAGCAGAAACCATTAAGAATCGAAATTAACCAATTCTGAAATGAAGACAGAAACAGAAATGACAGAAATGAGAATTAACAGCTAAAAACAGAATTTAAACTAATTAAACTACTCCTCAACTCTCCCTAAGCTCGAATCCTCCTTGTTCGTCACGCAAGTGTGAGCTTCGAACCCGCAAGCTCAGCAAGTCGATGGAAAATGGCATCTGCGATTCAAAATCAGCTCACATCTGCTCAAATCCGAAACCCCATCCAATTCCTTCAACTCAGCTGCGATGATGGATTGGAATTGATCCGAGCACTCCAGGGAACCCCTCTGAACTACTCAGGATGATTAATTGATGCGCAGCCGATGTTGACGAAACCAAACGGCAGAGCTCCGGAGACCTCACAAAAGCTCTGTTCTTGGGCAATTGAGAGCTGGAAATTCACCGAGAACCCTTCCCAATGACCTAGAATTCAATCTAAGCAAGAAATGAGGGGTCGCGCCCCTTTGGATGAAGAAAACTACTCAAGAACTGATGAACAAATGAAGAAGACGAAGAACGGCGAGGAAACGCGACGAGTTGAGCTGCGGCTGTGTTTTTGATTAAATAGGAATCAATGGACGGCTCAGATCGATCGGAGGAGATCCAACGGCTGATCTTGCTCTGATTGAAGCCAAACTTTTATGATGATGATCTGGGGTCAGGATCTGCCTTGTGGTAGCTCGGATCCTCCAGATGTGCAACGGACGGTCCAGATCAACTCTATCTGTGAATGGACGCTCTAGAGCCCTCCTTGCTTGATCCAACGGTTGATCTAGCTCTGATTGGGATGAAACCTTCAGATCTTGATCATAGAGCTTGATCAACCCTAACCCTAGCTCGGATTGCTTCAGATCATCCCGGATGGCTCAGATCTAGCCGCTCTTGAATCGGACGGCCCGGATTAATCGTAGGTTTGATAATTCGATCCGGTTCACATCCGACTCAAGTTTGACCCAGTATACCCTAGGTCCAGGATCCTTTCATGCCTACAAAAATATATCAGAAAATTAGTGGCCAAATAATCCAAAAATATGTAATTTTGCAATTAAGTCCAAAATAATAGGAAATCCTAAAACCTAGGGTAAAATCAGAATTAAGCAATAAAAACATGGGTCAAACATGGATTTTAGCAATGAAAATAATCAATAAAATGGTGCTTATCAGTACGTCCAAGGCCTAAGTACTTAGTGTGAGTCCACTAGTGGTCTCCTTTCCAAACATTCCGGAGGTGGAGAAACCCATCTTACAGTTTAAGTATAAACAAAGAAAATGATAATAAATAAGTATAGCTTTGTAAACTAAAAATCAAACCAACATAAAATGAAGATCCGACCAATCCGGAAGTCCGAAGTACAACGCACTTCCTCTAGGATCCTCCTTGGTCGTAGAGCTTCGACTTTAGCGCTTTTGCTTTGCACAGAGTGCTTTAGTGGATAGGAAACATGATTGATTGAAGTGAGGGGTTGAACCCCTATTTATACTGCGTTCACTGGTGCCTCAAGTCTCTTGGGTGCCTGCCATGTGTAGTCAAAACTTCATCCGTAGCAGCAAGTTTCACGCAGGGATAACCTTCTCTTCCCAGGCCTTGGGAAGGGCTGCCCTCAACCAGGGCGCCCAAGCCTATACTGGGCGCATGATTCATTCAGGCGCCCAGGAAGCTTCTTCCCGGGCCTTGTTTTTCCTATCATGTCTCCAACTCCAGGTACATGCAAGACAACAAACAGAAGACAAAACACATAATCTTAAGCCTTAATTGATTGGTTCTGACTTTATATTTCACCTGAAACCCTAGGTCGAACCAACGCATACTATTTTCCTTCTCGGGAAACGCGTCCTCACCTACTCCACCCTAGAGAAGTTACCTTTGCCAACCGGGACTTTCGATTGGACTTTTGCCCAGCCTCTGAGAACCCGGATCTCGAGACGTCCAACCTCGACCCATCTCTACTTCTGTCCGCGATCCCCGCTCGGCTAAGTCTTTTGCCCGATCCTCAACCAGGACTTCGTGCTCGGCCTCCGAGACTCCCGGATCTTGAGACGTCCGACCTCGACCCGTCTCTACTTCTATCCGTAATCCTCGCTCAACTAAGACTCCGTTGCCCGATCCCCAACCAAGACTTCATGCTCAGTCCCCCGGACCAAGACTTCATGCCCAGCTTCACTCATTAGGACTTCGTCAACCTAGCTTCACTCACCAAGATTTCCTCCACCTAGATTCACTCACTAGGATTTCTTCCACCTAGCTTCCCTCACTAGGATTTCTTCCACCGTAATTACTTCTTTGCTAGTCATCTTAATCCTGACTAGACTTCTTCCAACCTTAAGGTAAATATAATCCCAAACCTCAAGCCCAGTTTGGTTTAATCCCTTGGTCAACCTGACCAACCCTGGGTTCTATTCACTCTGCCAAACATTAGATCGTGTTTGGCTAACCCTTGATCAAACTAATCAAACCTGAGTTACCTTACCAAACATCAAGTCTTGTTTGGCTAACCCTTGATCATTTTGACTATACCTTAGTATATTGTCAAACATCGAAACACTAGAGATTGACTGTGCATAACTGATGCACTTTGCTCCAACACATCAGAAGAGTTCACTGCTTCTATATAACTTTGGGGTTTACATTCCGATATGAAAGTGATAAAATTCATTCCATATGATTTTTCCACCTAAGCTTTCTTACTTCTTTTGAGCTCAACCTCAACTAGTTCATCATCATCTTCTTGTGTTTCATATGTACATTTTGAGAAGCTAGCTTCCACTCAAGTCTTAAACAGAAACACATTATCAAAGAATGAGACATTTCTCAATTCTATTATCAAGTTCTTATATATATCCGATATTTGTGACTCATACACAAAAATTGATACGCACTATTGTTATGTGCATATCCAATAAATATGCAATCAACAGTTTTTGTCCTAGTTTAATTCTTTTCGGATCAGACACCCAAACTATGATAAAACACACCCATATTTGCAAATATTTATAAGATGGTTATCTTCCATTCTACAACTTATAAGTGCTCTTATCTATTTTCTTACGGATCACTTTATTTAAAAGGTAATTAGTTATTAACATAACTTCCTGTTAGTGATATGAGAGAAGTGTCCTAAGGCAATCGCCTTATGATTGTAAACATTTATTTTAATAAATGATAATTCACTATTTGAGTATACATGTTTATGTATTTGATTGGGATCTTAAACTCATCTACTGAATGTCCGCAATACAACTCACAGCATAAGAGAATTTGTGATGGGATCGCAACTTGTGATTATCTCTAAATGTGCAAATGTGAAGTATTGAAAATATCCCTAGTCGATGAATTGATAAAAACGGACACTATCAATTCTGTTGAGACTAGCATGGGTTATTTTCTAATCAGCTGATTCTCACTAGCTGGTGACATTGGGATGTCCGGAGATAAACATGGATGCTAGTTAAGGGAACTAGTTCATTGGAGTGACTAGCTGTAAAACTTCATATGGTTATCTATATAGATATGTCAATGAAGTTCTTACTGCAGCTTAAGTGCGATGTTCCTTTGACTTGCAGTGTTCAAGTCATCTTGGTCATGGAGACTTATACTTTAACATCTTAAGCAAGCATCTCCAAGGAGGTGTGGACCCAGGATGATTGGGTATAAGCCAAAGTGCCCGAAGATGTTTGAACAGCCTACAAAGGATTCACCACTCCTTGCGAGGAGATGTATACCCAGGCCTATCGTCGGATTGTTACTCAAAAACCTCTGGCCAGAGTATATCATGTTAAGAGTGCGAGTCTCTTAAATACATGAGAGTAATTAGAAATCCAAAGGACGAGAAAGACATTACTTGGGCTAGGTGTGACGTAGTCAGCCTAGTGGGGACTGACACAAATAGACCGTGTCCTGAACCAAGTGGGTATAAGATGGTGAAGGGAATGGGGTACGATTTATTAGAGCTGCTGAAGGGTTTCGGAATTACTTCTGAGGTCAAACCGTTGATCTTTCGATTAATTGGGGATCATGATGTACTACTAGGTGCCACTCATGATCGTTCTATAATTAATGGGTTAATTATAGACGGCCAACATAAATCGAAAGCCTATTTAGTCACACGCACTACGAGTAATCCGAGGGATTTAAAACGAGTTAAAAATTGGATTTTCCGATCAAGAGAAATAAGTCGAATCTGAGTTAATCAGAGGCGCAACGAAAACTAAAATTGGCTAAGTCTTTTGAAGGCTTAATGGGCGAATTAAATGAGTTTAATTCGCGATGGAATCGGCTTGGTTTGGCCAGCCAAAGAGGGTGTCCACCCTCTTGGTTTGGCCGACCATTAAAAGGGAATAAACCAATTTAATTGGTTTAATTAATAAAATAAATCTAGCGCGATTTGTTTTATTAATTATGGATAAATAAATTTGTATAAGAAAATTTATATAAATTTGTAGAAATTTATTCTTTTTATGGAAATTAAAATGATCCATGAAATGGTTTATTTTAATTTTATAAAATCAATTATGAATTGATTTTTCCATAATAAGAAAGTTTATAAATTTCTTATAAAATTTATTCCATAATAAAAGGAGAGAAGGTATTTGTTTTTATTATAAAATTAGTTATAATAAAACTTGACTTAAACGGAATAATTAATAAGAGAATTTATAGGATAAATTTCTTATGAAAAATTCCGTTAAGAGGGAGACTTGGCAAGGGAGAGGTTACTATATAAAAGAACCAAGGCTAGGCTTGAATTCCTTAATCAATTGAGCAATCAAGAGATTAACCCTCTCCCTCTCTCTCTTATTCTCTTCCTCTCTTTCCCTTCTCCAATTAGGGACGGTGCCCCTTCAGTGAATTAGGGCCGGCGCCCCTTCATCAACCTAGGGCCGGCGCACTTCCTTCCCTAGGGCAAGTTGCCGTGAGCCATCAAGGAGAAGGAGAAGCCAAACAAGAAGAAGAAGCGGATCGCAACTCCTCTCTTCCCGGAATTTAGATTCCGTTTCTTGTTGGTTAGTTTCCATTCTTTTCTCTTGTTCTTTTAGTTGTGCCTTTAGAGAATCTAGTAGTTCTCGTCGGCACAAAACTCGTGGCTTTGCGAAGTCATCCCGAAGAGAACTCGGCGTGGACGCGAATAGAGGCGGAGCTTCCAAGGGACGCTACGGTTGGATCTCGTCCCTTACTTCGAGTTACGAGAGGTACTTAGTAAATTTGTTTACCTTTCCGCAAAGTTTTAATTTATGAATATGTCAACACATCATAAGGTTGCATGCTAGATACGTGGTTAAAAATAATTCAGGAAATTATTTTATGCTAATTCTTCCGCTGCACGTAAAAATTTAAAATTTTACGAACCCGTATCCTTGTCGACATGCACCCGGTCCCAACAGTGGTATCAGAGCCGGTTAGTGTTCGACATAATCATATGATTGTTTTGCGGAACACTTTGTCATAATCTCAATTTTGGAAAATTTTTCAATTATGGAAACTTTCCAATTATAATAAATTTTAGATTTAGGAATTTCGAAGTTTGGAAATCCTCATGAAATTTCGCAAACTTTTGAAATTTTCTAGTTTCTAAAATTTTATAATAATTGTGAAAACTTCCTATCTTTGGAAACTTTCCAATTTTGGAAATTTTTCTAATTTTAGAAAATTTTCAATTTTGGAAATATGTAAGTTTTCTTTATACCAAAAACTTACAACCATTCTGAAAAACCTATTATAAAATCTCGCAATTTTGGGCACTTTCTTTTAAGAAAGTCTAGACAAATTCATGGACAGTTAGTTGACAATTTCAAATTCGAATTGGCTTTAAATTATTAACAAAATTCTTTATTTTGGATTGAGCCTCGGGGAGCCGTCCAATTTAAAGTTAGTTGTTGTAATTTAATTTCCCAATTTTGAATGAAATTGTCATGTTTTATTTAGTTGTGTTTCCGAAACGGACCAAATTGGATTTACGACAAATTACTTTTCTTTGGGTATCTGAGCCTCGGGGAGCCACCCTTAGAAAACGATTTGTTGTAATTAATTAAATCCATGAATAAAATATGGTTTAAGAGGTGATGCTCTTACATATTGAAGTCTCCAAAATTAATTAGGAAAATGGTTTCCTATAGAGTTTCTTAAAAGAGATTTTCATGAAAATAATATGTGGTTGAATTAAGGGAATTGTCTCTTAATTTAATAAGAATTGATTTAGAGAAATCAAAGTCTTAAACATATTATTTCCGAAATTGATTATGACAATTTAGGAAATTATTTCCCAAAACAATTCCTTTAATAAAGTATGAAATTAGAATTAGGAAATCCGGTTCCTAATTCAATTAATGAGACTTGATAACTTAAGTCACATACATACTTTATTAAGGAAATCGTTAGTCATGACATATGTCATGAATGTGCTTAGAAAAAGATGAGACCCAAAACCCCTTACAAAATATTAAGGCCTACACCTTCCATTAATATGGTTAGAATCGGAGTTTTGTTTCTCGTTTGGGTTGATGGACACATCCATGCCCAGCTTGAACCTCAACATGTTCAAACCATGGAATTAGTTTATGAATAATGTAGTTGGAGTCAGAGGTCAATCCTTAGTTTTGGTTGTTGGACACATCCAAGCCTGACTAAACGATTGAATGAACTCCAACCATATTAAAACTATTTCTTGATTAATGGGTCAACCTTAAGCTTGGAGCATCGATTTGTTGTGCCACAGCCAAGGTCGATGTAAAGAGAGGTGCAGTTGGGTGCTATGTATAATGTTGCATACTTGTTAATGAGTTAACAACCCAATGA
>JAGFNQ010001302.1:458759-493299 GCA_024364735.1 Boesenbergia rotunda | reverse complement strand
CTTCGAAACAGCAAAACAGCTACTAATCAGGGCGCCCTGGACGCTCCGGGCGCCCCGGTTGACACCTGTTCTGCATGCACACGTTTCCTGCCTGTTTAGCACTACCTGGGGGCGCCCCCCTTGCTGGGGGCGCCCTGGTTAGAGCCTCCAGCAGGCTTTTTGCCTGTTTTAGCTGCTTTGTCTCCGGTTCTTGATACCTGCAAGATTCATATACACAAAGCATGGATACATATAATGTTAGCCTTAGTGACTTGGTTCGGACTTCGGATTTGCACGAAACCCTAGGTCGAACCGACGCAAACTCTTACCCCCGAGAAAGCGCCTTTCACCTACTCCTTTCAGGAGACGGTTGCCGCTCGGTCCTTCGGGTGGACTGTTGCCTAGCCGCCCTTCGCTAGGTCTTGGATACCAAGCATCCTTCGCTTGGTGCCTAGCAGCCCTTCGCTAGGTCTTGTTTCCCTGGCAGCCCTTCGTCAGGTGCCCAGCAGCCCTTCGCTAGGACTTGTTCCCCTGACAACCCTTCGTCAGGTGCCTAGCAGCCCTTCGCTAGGACTTATTTTCCTGACAGCCCTTCGTCAGGTGCCTAGCAGCCCTTCGCTAGGTCTTTTCTTTCTGGCAACCCTTCGCCAGAGCCTAGCAGCCCTTCGCTAGGTCTTTTTCGTTCTGGCAGCCCTTCGCCAGAGCCTAGCAGCCCTTCGCTAGGTCTTAGGGTTTCCATGCCTAGCTTAACTAGGACTTTTCTCAGGCTTAGGTTACTTCTCCTTCGCTCCCCTTTGTCTGTTCAACATATTACTGACTTAAGTACATTGTCAAACATTAAAACACATAAAGGAGAACATCATTGATGCAACTTGCACCAACAATCTCCCCCTTTTTGATGTTTGACAATAACTTAAGTTAGATTGGTTTAAGGGGCTAAATTACTATCCTTGGGATAGAAAAACTAAAAGGTATAGGTTTTGGGAGAGTAAAAATTTTCTAACTGAAAAAATTCTAACTTAAGCACTCTCTCCCCCTTTGTCATGCATCAAAAAAACTTGCATCAACAATAAAAAACTTTGAATTTTTGTTTTGAAAATACTTAGTGCAATTTTGTTTTTAAAAAAATTGCATAAATTTGAAAAATGCTCTAGGTTTAAAATATAAGTACTTTGAAAAGATGATTTGTAAGGAGTGCAAGTACTTTTAAAAGATTATTTAAATCCCTTTTTGAAAAAATATAAGTATATTTTTTGAGAAATTAAGTACTTAACAATACTTTTGAAAATATTTTTTTTTCAAAATTAAGAATATTGGTTTTGAAAGACATAAGTACTTTTTTTTTGAAAATATTTTACTTGATTGAGTTTCTTTTCCAGTCTGACACCATCCTAGGAAACCTTGTTGACCACAAGGGCATTTCCTAAGTGTCCTGGAAAGTTTTCAAACAAGTAAATATTATTATAAATTTTTAAGAAAAATGATAATATTTCACAAAGTATGTGCTGAAAAACTGTGTGAATTTTGAAGATCTAATATTTTACTTAACTTGGTCTATTTTCCAGTCTGACACTATCCTAGGAAACCTTGTTGACCACAAGGACATTTCCTAAGTGTCCTGGGAATTTTCCAACCTAAGTAACTATTATTTCAAAATCATTTCATAAGTCACATAAATTTTAACAAGTGGTATTTTGAAAAACATAGATTTTTAGTATTTTAAAAACATGTAATTGAATAATTCTTTTAATTTGACCTCCCCCTAAACTTGACTCAGTCCTGGGAAGCTTGTTGACCACAAGTACTCTTCCTTTGAGTCTTAAGGTTTGATTCAAATCAAAGGAATTTTCTAATAATAAAAAATAGTTTAAGACTTGAAAAAATTTGACTCAGACTTCCCCTAAATCTGACACATCCTAGGAGTCCTTTTTAGATTATGAAGTGGACCTTCCTCTATGTCTTTAGGGTTTATCAGAATCAACAGAACAGGTAAACATTTGATTTTTGCAATAGGTAAAATCTTTTTTGAAAAGCCACAAGTGATAACGATTAAAGCATGATTTTCGAAAAGATATTTTCAAATAATAGTAATGTTTTTAAAGTGCAGTTTGAAAAATATGAAAAGCACTCCCCCTGCATCAATGTCGTTTGACTCTATCTAAGTGCCCTAAGGAACTTTAGTGCTGTCCTAAGAGGCTTGTGTCTAATTGCGTGAGTCAATCAATTTTTGAAAACAATATACCTTTTCGAAAAATGTGTAATATATATAATCAATCAGACAAGCATGAATTCCATAAAAACATTATTATGTTAAAGCTCTATTTTGAAAAATATATTTTTAGGAAAATATTCTAACAATTTTGAAAAAAAAATTTTGAAAAATATTTTTCAATTCATTAGTCCTTAACATCTCACCCATTTTAGATGTATCAATACAACAAGCATGATTGCCTTATAGGTGTATTGTGAGATGCTTGAATCATTTTCCATTATTAAATCTAAGATTTAATTGAAATTTGTGTTAGATTCGAATTTGACAAAAGATAATTTGAATTTGAATTTCAGAAATTGGCTTCCAGGTCTTGGCGAGGCACTAGGCCTTCTTTGACCGTAGCCTTATGGGATCATCCACCCTTTCCTTGACAAAGCCTTTTAATGAAATTTCATTTTCAAATTAAATTAAGTCATTTTTTGGTCGAACTAGCTTGGGTCTTGGATCGGTAGCTTCGGCTGGTTTCACCAGTCTAAAGAGACCAAGTAGACTTGATCTTATTAGAGTTGGTTTCCCCAACGTACTATCATCTCACCTCCTCCCAATACTATGTTGCCAAATTTCAATTATCTTTTTCTTATGACCTTTCTAAATTATGCATAAAAATTAAATATGAATGACATGTCATATATTTTAAAGGAAAATAGCAAATGCATGGCATGACAATTATGCATGAGTCAAACAAGTCAAGACATTTTATTTTTGTTTCTAAGAATGTATCAAATTCTCGATTTGATACATATCGTGTGAACCTGCGAATATGTCAACTCACTTTGACATATTTGATTTTATTGAATTAATTGTTGCGGTTTGGGTAAGGTTTTAGTTTGGTTCAGGTTTAAGTGATTTAAGATTGGATTTAGTTGAATTAAAATTGAGTTAATTTGAATTTAATTGAAAAGTGAATTAATTTGAATTAATTGAATTAAAGTGAATTTATTGAATTAATTTGAATTAAGGTGAATTAATTGAATTAATTTGAATTTAATTGAATTTAAGTGGATTAATTGGAGATTATAATGATTAAGGATTAATTAATTGATGTTGAATTAATTTAAATTATTTTAAATTATTTAATGTTTAATTTATTAGAATTTGAATTATTAAGAATTAATTAATTCGAATTTGAATTATTAATATTTAATTGAATTTGAATTATTAAAAATTAATTAAGATTTGATTTGAATTTAATTAATATTTAAGATTTAAGATTTATTTTGAATTTAATTAATTATTTGAATTAATTTGAATTTAATAGAGTTATTTGAATTAATTTGAATTTAATTGAATTATTTGAATTAATTCGAATTTAATTGAATTATTTGAATTAATTCAAATTTAATTGAATTATTTGAATTAATTCGAATTTAATTGAATTATTTGAATTAATTCAATTAATGTTATAGTGATTAATTTGGATTTAATTTTAATATTTAATTCGAAGTTAATTAGGATTAAATTAAGATTTAATTCGAATTTAATTAGGATTAAATTAAGATTTAATTCGAATTTAATTAGGATTAAATTAAGATTTAATTCGAATTATAATGATTAATTAATAATTGTGGGTTTAAATTCATCATTTTCATTATTTCAAAAATTTCTTCTTCATTTTTGTCTTTCTTTTCAAGTTTTTCTAATAATTTTGATTTATTTGAATTTTTGTAATTTTTATTAATTATGACCTTTATCTTAGAGAATTCTATATCCTCCTTAAGATTAGATTTTTCAATATTCTCATAGTACGTGGAGTAAATTGGGCCACTAGTTAAAGTTTTATAGTAATATTCAATATTATCTATGATTAAATTATTATCTAGGAGAATTTTATCTTCAAAGTTATCCTCAGAATTATCCTCAGATATATTTTCAATATGTTTAAGATTTTCAGGATTAATTACGGATTTATCTTTAAGATATTCAAATTTGAATTCGGATTTATCCTTAGGATATTCAAATTTGAATTCGGATTTATCCTTAGGATATTCAAATTTGAATTCCGAATTATCCTTAGGATTAATTTTGTCTGAATTAAGATTATCAGAAATAATTTTATCAGAAAAATTATCAAATTCAGATAAATTATCAGAATTAATTTTATCAGTATTAATATTTTCAGAATTAATATTAGAAATTTCTGAATTGATATTCTGAATTAAACAATTAATTTCTGATATTTTAGTTGTATTCACATTTTGTAATTTATCATGCAAAATATTTAATCTACTATGCAGTAAATTTAATTTTTCAGGAAAATTAACTGAATTATCACATGGCAGTGCAGGATCTTGTAAAAATTTTGGAACATATATTTTTCGTACCTTTGCCGGACATTTATTTTTGTAGTGTCCGAATTTTTCGCACTTGAAGCATTGCACGTGATCCTTGTTTTTCCGGACTCCTGGCGCTGGTATCTCCTTTGCAGCCGGTGACGAACGATTCTTACGAGTAGGGCACTGATTTTTGTAGTGCCCTCTCTCCCTGCACGTGAAACAGATAATATGGAATTTAAAAATGGACATTTTAAAATTAAAAGTACCTGATTCACCCCTGGGCTCCCCCTCAACTCCTGACGTCGTTGCTCCGTCGACGGTTAGTCCGGTGAAGAGCGGCTCGGCTTTGATACCAATTGTAAGACCGGTGCCGTCGATAGAGGGGGGGTGAATATCGATCATTCAAAAACCTTTCGGAAAACTTTGTAAAACTCTCGTTCTGGACTTAGAATATTAGTAGCGCAGCGGAAAATAAATAGAACAAAAACAAAGCAAGGGACACGGCAGGTTTATTTACTTGGTTCCCAACCCCCCAGGGTCAGTACGTCCAAGGCCTATGTACTCGGCGTTGAGTCCACTAGTAGTCTCCTTTCCGGAATTTCCGGAGGCGGAGAAACCCGACTTACAGTGCAATATTACAAGCAATAATATAGAAAATGAATATTGTAAATTAATTGCAAACCAAACATAAAATATGATGCTCGGTCGATCTGGACCTCCGAAGTGCCGCGCACTTCCTCCTGGAGCCTCCCGGTCGCAGAACCTCGTCTTTAGCGCGTTGTCATCAGTCGGAATGATCAGATTCGCAGTTAGAAAGTGTGTTTGAAGCAGAGGGGTCGAGACCCCTTTTATAGCACTCCTGGGGGCGCCCTAGTCGCTGGGGGCGCCCCGGAAGACTCGGTCAAACCTCATCCTTGCGCCTACCTCGCCGTAGGGGATAAGATCTTTGACCAGGGCGCCCCGGACACTCAGGGCGCCCCCGTGGAGGCTTATCCTGTGTTCTGGCTTCGAAACAGCAAAACAGCTACTAATCAGGGCGCCCCGGACGCTCCGGGCCCCCCGGTTGACACCTGTTCTGCATGCACACGTTTCCTGCCTGTTTAGCACTACCTGGGGGCGCCCCCCTTGCTGGGGGCGCCCTGGTTAGAGCCTCCAGCAGGCTTTTTGCCTGTTTTAGCTGCTTTGTCTCCGGTTCTTGATACCTGCAAGATTCATATACACAAAGCATGGATACATATAATGTTAGCCTTAGTGACTTGGTTCGGACTTCGGATTTGCACGAAACCCTAGGTTGAACCGACGCAAACTCTTACCCCCGAGAAAGCGCCTTTCACCTACTCCTTTCAGGAGACGGTTGCCGCTCGGTCCTTCGGGTGGACTGTTGCCTAGCCGCCCTTCGCTAGGTCTTGGATACCAAGCATCCCTTCGCTTGGTGCCTAGCAGCCCTTCGCTAGGTCTTGTTTCCCTGGCAGCCCTTCGTCAGGTGCCCAGCAGCCCTTCGCTAGGACTTGTTCCCCTGACAACCCTTCGTCAGGTGCCTAGCAGCCCTTCGCTAGGACTTATTTTCCTGACAGCCCTTCGTCAGGTGCCTAGCAGCCCTTCGCTAGGTCTTTTCTTTCTGGCAACCCTTCGCCAGAGCCTAGCAGCCCTTCGCTAGGTCTTTTTCATTCTGGCAGCCCTTCGCCAGAGCCTAGCAGCCCTTCGCTAGGTCTTAGGGTTTCCATGCCTAGCTTAACTAGGACTTTTCTCAGGCTTAGGTTACTTCTCCTTCGCTCCCCTTTGTCTGTTCAACATATTACTGACTTAAGTACATTGTCAAACATTAAAACACATAAAGGAGAACATCATTGATGCAACTTGCACCAACACATTGTATCTATTTCATGTTTGAATGAAAAAGGTTTTCATTTAACTTTTAGTAACAATTGTTGTTACATAACTTTAAATGGCGTTCTTTATGGGAATGGAACTTTGTGCAATGGCATCTACACGTTAGATTTATCCAGTGACGTTTTCAATATCGAAGTTAGCAACAAACGTGCTCGAATAGATAATCGAATAGACTCCTACACTTGGCATTGCCGTCTTGGCCATGTAAGTAAGAAACGCATAACCGAATTACACCGATGTGGAATTCTGGAATCATTTGAACCCGGTTCATTTGATACATGCGAATCATGCTTAAAAGGCAAGATGACCAAATTACCCTTTTTCGGAAAAGGTAATCCAGTGGGAGAATTGCTTGGTCTTATACATACTGATGTATGTGGACCAATGTCAACTCTTGCACAAGGAGGCTATAGCTACTTCATCACCTTTATCGATGATCACTCACGATTCGGGTATGTGTTCTTGATGAAACACAAATCTGAAGCCTTTGAGAAATTCAAAGAGTTCAGAAATGAAGTAGAGAAACAACTTGGCAAAAGTATTAAGATTCTTCGATCCGATCGAGGTGGAGAATACTTGAGTCAAGAGTTTCAAGATTATCTTAGGGACAATGGGATACTGTCCCAATGGACTCCGCCGTATACACCACAGCATAATGGTGTATCTGAGAGGCGTAACCGAACCTTGATGGACATGGTTAGATCCATGATGAACCATGCAACTCTTCCAAAATCCTTTTGGGGCAATGCACTTAAGACAGCTGTTTACTTGCTAAACAGAGTCCCGACCAAGGTAGTCTCTACTACTCCATATGAGATATGGAATAGTAAGAAACCTCACTTAACTCACCTTAAGATATGGGGTTGTCCTGCTTATGTGAAGCGGGTTGTATCAGACAAATTGGATGCTAAGTCTGATAAATGTCTATTTATTGGATACCCTAAGGAAACGAAGGGTTACCAATTCTATCATCCCTTGGAACAAAAGGTGTTTGTTTTAAGGCATGCTGTATTTCTGGAAAAAGAGTTTCTTTTACAAGAAAACAGTGGGAGTGACATTGAACTTGATGAAGTTCAAGAAACTCCAATAGACATTACAGAGACACCTAGTCTAGACCCACAACCAATAACTCATAATGATGAGCTATCAGTTGAACCTAAAACAACACCACCTCTTTGTAGATCTGATAGGACACGCAATATTCCAGAGAGATACGGATTTCTCATAAGTGAATCGAACGACGTGTTACTCATAAGCGATGATGAACCTATCAGTTATGAAGATGTTTTGAAAAGTTCAGAAAGGGACAAATGGCTTGAGGCCATGAAGTCGGAAATGGATTCCATGTACGAAAATCAAGTATGGGACTTGGTTAACCCACCTGAAGGGATTAAGCCCATAGGGTGCAAGTGGGTTTTCAAGAAGAAAACCGACATGGAAGGTAATGTTGTTACCTTTAAGGCTAGATTAGTGGTAAAAGGATACCGTCAAAAGCAAGGAATTGATTATGACGAAACCTATTCGCCAGTAGCTATGCTTAAATCCATTCGGATGCTCCTAGCCATAGCAGCTCATTATGATTATGAGATATGACAAATGGATGTGAAAACAGCTTTCCTTAATGGAAACCTGCTTGAGGATGTATACATGATACAACCTGAAGGTTTCACATCGGTTGATAAAACCAAAGTATGCAAGCTTCGACGATCCATATATGGATTGAAGCAGGCATCTAGGAGCTGGAACATCCATTTTGATGAGACAATCAAAGAGTTTGATTTCTCACAAAAACCTGACGAACCTTGTGTGTACAAGAAGGTTAGTGGGAGTGCAGTCGTATTCCTAGTATTATATGTCGATAACATATTACTTATAGGAAACGATATATCAGTCTTGCAAACAGTTAAAATATGGTTGTCCAAAACTTTCTCCATGAAAGACCTAGGAGAGGCAACCTATATCCTTGGGATTAGAATCTATAGAGATAGATCAAAATGGTTGCTTGGTCTTTCGCATTCTACATATATAGACCGAGTGCTAAAAAGGTTTAGCATGTCGGAATCCAAGAAAGGTTACCTTCCGATCAGGCATGGGATCAACCTTTCAAAGTCTATGTGTCCGCGCACAGAAGACGAGAGGATTTGCATGAATAAGATTCCCTATGCATCCGCGATAGGATCTATCATGTATGCTATGTTATGTACTAGACCCGATGTATCGTATGCTTTGAGCGTCACAAGCAGATACCATTCGGATCCAGGAATGGATCATTGGGCGGCTGTCAAGACAATCCTTAAGTACTTAAGAAGAACTAAGGATGTGTTCCTAATATATGGAGAAGGAGATATGGTAATACGTGGGTATACGGATGCCAGTTTCCAGACAGATAAGGATGACTCCAAATCGCAGTCTGGATACGTATTTACTTTGAATGGAGGCGCAGTAAGTTGGAAAAGTTCCAAACAAGACACCGTAGCGGATTCTACCACGGAAGCGGAATATATCGCAGCTTCGGAAGCAGCAAAGGAAGCAGTTTGGATCAAGAAGTTTGTTTCAGAACTTGGTATGGTTCCAACCATTGATGAAGCAGTGCCGGTTTACTGCGACAACAATGGAGTTATTGCACAAGCGAAGGAACCAAGGTCTCATCAGCGATCCAAACACGTGCTTCGCCGCTATCATCTGATCAGAGAGATTATAAGTAGGAATGACATACAAATTGAGAGAGTTCCCACTGAAAGGAACATAGCGGATCCTTTAACTAAGGCCTTGCCTCAAAGCAAGTTTGAGGGTCATGATAGAGCTTGTGGTATTGGATACCGTAGCGATTGGCATTAGGCCAAGTGGGAGTTTGTTAGTGATATGAGAGAAGTGTCCTAAGGCAATCGCCTTATGATTGTAAACATTTATTTTAATAAATGATAATTCACTATTTGAGTATACATGTTTATGTATTTGATTGGGATCTTAAACTCATCTACTGAATGTCCGCAATACAACTCACAGCATAAGAGAATTTGTGATGGGATCGCAACTTGTGATTATCTCTAACTGTGCAAATGTGAAGTATTGAAAATATCCCTAGTCGATGAATTGATAAAAACGGACACTATCAATTCTGTTGAGACTAGCATGGGTTATTCTCTAATCAGCTGATTCTCACTGGCTGGTGACATTGGGATGTCCGGAGATAAACATGGATGCTAGTTAAGGGAACTAGTTCATTGGAGTGACTAGCTGTAAAACTTCATATGGTTATCTATATAGATATGTCAATGAAGTTCTTACTGCAGCTTAAGTGCGATGTTCCTTTGACTTGCGGTGTTCAAGTCATCTTGGTCATGGAGACTTATACTTTAACATCTTAAGCAAGCATCTCCAAGGAGGTGTGGACCCAGGATGATTGGGTATAAGCCAAAGTGCCCGAAGATGTTTGAACAGCCTACAAAGGATTCACCACTCCTTGCGAGGAGATGTATACCCAGGTCTATCGTCGGATTGTTACTCAAAAACCTCTGGCCAGAGTATATCATGTTAAGAGTGCGAGTCTCTTAAATACATGAGAGTAATTAGAAATCCAAAGGACGAGAAAGACATTACTTGGGCTAGGTGTGACGTAGTCAGCCTAGTGGGGACTGACACAAATAGACCGTGTCCTGAACCAAGTGGGTATAAGATGGTGAAGGGAATGGGGCACGATTCATTAGAGCTGTTGAAGGGTTTCGGAATTACTTCTGAGGTCAAACCGTTGATTTTTCGATTAATTGGGGATCATGATGTACTACTAGGTGCCACTCATGATCGTTCTATAATTAATGGGTTAATTATAGACGGCCAACATAAATCGAAAGCCTATTTAGTCACACGCACTACGAGTAATCCGAGGGATTTAAAATGAGTTAAAAATTAGATTTTCCGATCAATAGAAATAAGTCAAATCTGAGTTAATCAGAGGCGCAACGGAAACTAAAATTGGCTAAGTCTTTTGAAGGCTTAATGGGCGAATTAAATGAGTTTAATTCGCGATGGAATCGGCTTGGTTTGGCCAGCCAAAGAGGGTGTCCACCCTCTTCGTTTGGCCGGCCATTAAAAGGGAATAAACCAATTTAATTGGTTTAATTAATAAAATAAATCTAGCGCGATTTGTTTTATTAATTATGGATAAATAAATTTGTATAAGAAAATTTATATAAATTTGTAGAAATTTATTCTTTTTATGGAAATTAAAATGATCCATGAAATGGTTTATTTTAATTTTATAAAATCAATTATGAATTGATTTTTCCATAATAAGAAAGTTTATAAATTTCTTATAAAATTTATTCCATAATAAAAGGAGAGAAGGTATTTGTTTTATTATAAAATTAGTTATAATAAAACTTGGCTTAAACGGAATAATTAATAAGAGAATTTATAGGATAAATTTCTTATGAAAAATTCCGTTAAGAGGGAGACTTGGCAAGGGAGAGGTTACTATATAAAGGAACCAAGGCTAGGCTTGAATTCCTTAATCAATTGAGCAATCAAGAGATTAACCCTCTCCCTCTCTCTCATATTCTCTTCCTCTCTTTCCCTTCTCCAATTAGGGACGGCGCCCCTTCAGTGAATTAGGGTCGGCGCCCCTTCATCAACCTACGGCCGGCGCACTTCCTTCCCTAGGGCAAGTTGCCGTGAGCCATCAAGGAGAAGGAGAAGCCAAACAAGAAGAAGAAGAAGCGGATCGCAACTCCTCTCTTCCCGGAATTTAGATTCCGTTTCTTGTTGGTTAGTTTCCATTCTTTTCTCTTGTTCTTTTAGTTGTGCCTTTAGAGAATCTAGTAGTTCTCGTCGGCACAAAACTCATGGCTTTGCGAAGTCATCCCGAAGAGAACTCGGCGTGAACGCGAATAGAGGCGGAGCTTCCAAGGGACGCTACGGTTGGATCTCATCCCTTACTTCGAGTTACGAGAGGTACTTAGTAAATTTGTTTACCTTTCTGCAAAGTTTTAATCTATGAATATGTCAACACATCATAAGGTTGCATGCTAGATACGTGGTTAAAAATAATTCAGGAAATTATTTTATGCTAATTCTTCCGCTGCACGTAAAAATTTAAAATTTTACGAACCCGTATCCTTGTCGACATGCACCCGGTCCCAACACTTCCCCCTACATGAACTTTGACAATTGGGAGCTCAAAAGAAGAGAATTCATTATCTCTTTTAGAATTCGATTCTTTCACTAAGCAACACTATTTTATTGAGGAGTATAAGAAATTATTCTTTCGTGTCTGATCTCATATTCAACACACAACTCAACAAATGGTGATACATATTCATTGCCTCAGTCACTTCAAACAACTTTAATCCTCTTATAAAGTTGGTTTTCAACAACATTCTTATAGAGAACGAATTTCTTTATTGCTTCATCATTACTTTTGAGAAGATACACATAATAATATTTTGTGTTATCATCTACAAAACTGATAAAGTACTTATTCCCACCATATGTAGGTGTACCTTTTAGGTCACAGACATCAATGTGAATTATGTCGAGTAGTCCATTGCTTCATTTAACATATTGAAAGGATGACCTTATCATTTTTGTTTCAACACAAATCTCACACTTGTGTTTTGGGTCAAGGTTGAATATAAGTATGCTTTGCATGTTTATCAATCTACACAACACATCATAGTTAACATATCCTAGTCTACCATGTCACAAATACGAAGACTCAAGCATATAAATGGAAGAACATTCAATTTAATTTATCTTAGACCTAATGGTCACTACACTGAACTTGAAAAACCCATCAGATACATAGTCATTTCCCACAAACATTTTCTTCTTGGATAGTACAACTCCGTCTGACTCAAAAATAATACGAAAGTCATGCCTGCTTAACAATGATTCGGACATTAGATTCTTCCGAATTTCCAAAATATACAACACATTGTTCAGAGTAAGATCTTTGTCAGAGGTCACCTTCGACGCCACTTTTCCTTAGCCTATATGTCCGAGGTTGTTGAGTTCCCCATATATAGCTTGTCTCCATTGACTTTTTTGAAGTTGTGGAGTTGCTCCTTGTTACAGTACACATGTTTGGTGGCACTAGTATTGATCCACCATTGCCACAGGTTTGAACCCACCAAGTTGTAGGATCATTAAGAGCGATGAAGGGGGGTGAATATCGCTTTCAAAAAAATTCATTTCAGATTAGAAAGATTACAAGTATGCAGTGTAAAGTAAAAGAGAAAGAAAGAGCACAATGTTATCCCAACTTTATTTTTACTTGGTTCAGAGTCTTGTGACGACTCTTACTCAAAGGCCCACGATCCTTGATCGTTTACTTTGGGTAATACTATAAATATGTAAAATATGAGTACAAATGTTCAAGTATAATGCAAGAGAAATAATAAAAACAATAAAAGAATTACACTAACAACATTGTAGGAAGAACGACGTAAACGGTAACGTGTTAGCGTTGTTTAATTTTGTTATTATTGTTTCCGCTTGCACACGCTAACATCGTAGGAAGAACGAATCGATGAAAGCTATTCACCCCCCTCTAGCTTAACAACACGGTCCCAACAAGTGGTATCAGAGCGGGGTTCGCTCGTCTACGGACTAATCACTAGGAGAGCAAAGAGAGCTAGAAGAAGATGGAATTGGAAGGTCCGCTAGGATGGGACACTAGGATTCTACCTCCATACGACCGAGATGACTTCAACTATTAGAGGAATCGCTTGGAGACATGGTTCCAAATGGATTGGGATCATTGGACCGCATTGGAAGTTCCATTTGAAGCTCCAACGGACAAGAAGGGAAAGCGCCTCCGACCTCGGTATTGGACCAACAGTCAAACGGAAGAAGCGGAGGCGGATAAGGAGGTAACTAGAATTGTATTGAATTTATTACTTTCACATATTGTGTCAAATGTAAGAGAGTACAAGAATGCACATGAGCTATGGAGAAAGATAATAGCTCTACATGAGAATTCGACACAAGGACAAGAAGAAGAAGAGTCCAAGGAAAAAGACCAATTGGAAGTTGAGTCAAGTTCAACATCCGAAGAGGAGGAGAGAGTTGAATCGTCTACATCTTCAAGTGAGAAAGAAATAGAAAATGTCTCCACTTCAAGGATTGAGGGGGAGGAGAGACCGTCCTCAATACCGGAGCAAGAAGAAACTTCTACCTCCACCAAAGCAAGAACAAAAGACCACATAATTTGTTTTGGGTGCAATCAAAAGGGACACTATAAGGACAAGTGTCCATTGGGTAAGAAAAGGAGGTAAACTCTAAATTCAATTCAAATAGTTTGAAAACTAACATGAGTTGTAGGGATAGAGTAAAGAAGGATAAAAAGCATATAATTTGCTTCACATGTGGTGAGCGTGGACACTATTACACCAAGTGCCCAAAGAAAGGAAAAATCAAGAAATTGGCACACTTGAAGAAATTGGAGAAGAAGAGAAGGTCACATCAAGGGGGAGCTACAAGGGTAAGGAAGGTAATCCCTAACTTTAAGTTTAAATGTAATTCAAATTTAAACTCCTCCATGCATGATAGAAATAATGTCAATTATTTATCCATGCATAATTTTGGATTTAAATATCATGATAGGAGTAGGGTTAAAATTGTAGATCAAAATCCTAGGAAAATCATGTATCATGATAAATCCAAGACTATTAGACCTAAGGACCAAGGCATCAACCCCAAGAAGGGGAAACACATACCTAGAATGGGTAGGTTTAGGAATGTCCAAGGAGGACATGTTGATTCTAAGTTTGAGAACCTAGAAAGGGAAAATCAAGCCTTTATTGATGCAGTTTGACCTGGATTGCTGTTTTGGTGTTGATACCGATTTTAGTTTAGGTTGATGATTATGATTATGATTAAGTCCTGATCGGGGATTAGGCACGGTGTTGAAAAGTCCTAACCTGGAGGGTTAGGTGTGAAAAATCCTAGCTTGGAGGGCTAGGTGTGAAAAGTCCTAACTTGGAGAGTTAGGTGGGAAAAGTCCTAGTGAGTGAAGCTAGGTTGAAATCCTGGTGAGTGAAGCCGGGTCCTGGTGAGTGAAACCAGGTGGTTGAAATCCCGGTGAGTGAAGTCGGGTCCTGGTGAGTGAAGCCAGGTGATTGAAATCCCGGTGAGTGAAGCTGGGTCCTGGTGAGTGAAGCCAGGTGATGGAAATCCCGGTGAGTGAAGCCGAGTCCTGGTGAGTGAAGCCAGGTGATGGAAATCCCGGTGAGTGAAGCCGGTGTTGGATCGAGAGAAAACGATAGAGGAGGGGGGTGAATATCGTTAGTCATTTCGGATTGAAAAAAAAACGCAGCGGAAAAATTAAAATAAAATAATACACAAACACCAAGATTTTACTTGGTTCAAAGTCGCGGTCGGCTCCTACTCCAAGGCCCACGGTCGTTGACCGTTTACTGCGGGCAATTCTATATGTGCGCAAAACGATTTACAAATAGATATTACAACTGCAGTATAATAAACAAGGAAAAGACAGCTCTTTGTTACCGACGTCCGGTGTGGAATGTATCTCGGAGCAGAGGGACGTCGTCGGCGCTTGTATCTCGAGTTGAGAGGTTTCTAGAGCGAAGCGCTTGAGTAGAAGAGTGTGTTTGCATTGGAAGAAGTTGATGTTCGAAGCCTTGGGGTCGAGGGGCTTTTTATAGCCTCTCGGGGTGCCCTGAACGTTGGGGGCACCCCCCACGTGTCACCCGATCCGAGCAAGTCTCGGTCAGCTCTTATCCCACTCGAATAGGGCCGAGGGTTGACTGTAGGGGTGCCCGGGATGCTGGGGGTGCCCTGGTTGACCCTTTCAGCGGGCTTCTCGGCTGGATGAAGTTTATCCTCTTCGTTGGCTTGAGCCCGGGGCGCCCTGGGCACTAGGGGCGCCTAGGAGCACGGGGTCGCCCGGGGAGCACGGGGGTGCCCCGCCCAGTAAGCTTCCGAAGTGTACTCTTGCTTAACTTGTTTTGCCTTGACCTTGTGGGCGCCCGGGACATTGGGGGTGCCTTACTCAGCTACTACCTCTCTCCTTTCAGGCGTTCTGAGCTGCAAAAACTCATTCCTTCGGTCCTGCATCCAGGGTTAGTCCAAAACAACACAAAGCAATCAAGTATTAGGTTTATACAGCCTTAGCTGTCTTGGTTCTGACTTTGGGTCTCCAAAATGGAGCCCTAGGTCGAACCGACGCCTACTGTTCCCTCGACGGGGAATGCGTCTTCACCTACTCCTCTCGGGAGAATTTACCTGTTGCCAACCGGCTCCTCCGGTTGGACTTTTGCCCAGCAGTCCTTCGCCAGGTCTTCAGTTCCAGTCAGTCCTTCGCCTGGTGCCCAGCTGTCCTTCGCCAGGTCTTTCGTTCCAGGCAGTCCTTCGCCTGGAGCCCAGCAGTCCTTCGTCAGGTCTTTCGTTCCAGGCAGTCCTTCGCCTGGTGCCCAGCAGTCCTTCGCCAGGTCTTTGACTCCTAGCAGCCCTTCACTAGGTGCCCAGCAGCCCTTCGCTGGGACTTAGGGTTCCGATGCTTAGCAGTCCTTCGCTAGGTGCCTAGCAGTCCTTCGCTAGGACTTTAATCTGCACACTCAAGTAGTATGTTAGAAAAACAAAACATCTTAACTTTTGAACCCTTTTGCCATTATCAAAACACAGCTTCGACTTAGGTGCTGTCTGCACCAACAATCTCCCCCTTTTTGATTTATGGCAACCCGGTTCAAAAAGTTAAGTTAATCAGATAGTTTAGTTTCCTCCCCTGGAAGGAATCTCCCCCTAGGTTTTTCAAAAGTTTGTGGGGTTCTTAAAAAATTTCTAAGTCTCAAGATGGAATTTTTTTCAAACACTTAGAATCATTTTGAAAAAAAATTGGTTGTGCACTTTTGAAGTTTTACACTTAAAAAAGATTTCAAGTCAGTAGAAAAGAACCATCTTCTGAAGTTTAAAGTTCTTAGAATCATAGCTTAAGTTTAAGATAAGTACTTAGCAAAATTTACAACTACTTAAGTTTTGAGTACTTACAGAAACATTTTGAAAATCAGCTTAAGTTTAAGTACTTAAAAAGAGATTTGAAAACGACTTTAGTTTAAGTACTTAAAAAGATTTGAAAGCAGCTTTAAGTTTAAGTACTAAAAAGGTTTGAAAGCAACTTTAGTTTAAGTCCTTAAAAAATTTGAAAGCAGCTTTGTGTTAGAGAAACTTTGAAGAAAAACTTAGTACTTTTGAAAACAAATAGATTAAATACTTTTTGAAGAAAGGATAAAGTTTTGAAATTTTGAATTTTGGAAAAAATTTTAAAGCTTCTCTCCTTTCCTATCTCTCCCCCTTTGCCATATATCAAAAACAAAGCAATATAGCAGGAAAAAGATAAATAAATTTCATAATGTGCTGTACTGAACCAATTCAAGACTAAACTGAACCAAAGTAATTTCAATTATCTCTGTAGGGTCCTGTCTAACCCAATTAGCTACTTACTAACTGTTATAAACAGTAGTTTTCGCTAGGGTTAGTCGAGTTAAGTGTTCTGTTCAAGTTAGATTTTCTAAACTTGACACTTAACTTGATTACTGTTTAAGTTGTATTTAGTGCCCCAATTACTGCAGATGCACTGACTTAAAGCATCTTGAATTAAGGCAAAGACCTAAGCATCTCAACCCATTCTAGGTTATCAGTCAAAAGTACCCTAAGGTGCTTGTGAGATGCTGGCTTCTAAATCTATAGGTGCATGCAGTTCTAGGGTTAGGGCCTAGGCTAAGTCCATTTGCGAAAAAGACCCTAGTTTTGAAGGGGGTAGTTTTTTAAAAGAAAACTAAGTTGAAAAAAAATTTATTTTAAAATGCTAAAAAGATTTTTCAAGCTGATTTTGAAATTAAGTAAAGCATTTTTAAAATTGTTTTAAAAACTGATTATAAATCAAGTAAAGCAGTTTTAAAATTCTTTTATAAACTAATTTTTAAATAAAGCAGTACTAAAACCAAAAGTAGGGTAAACCTATTCTACTAAGCATAATCCTAATGAAGATCAGATAATTATAAAAAGCAAGTAGTCAACCCCATAAGTCAGCTGGTATGAAAGAGAACCAGCACAGTCATACAAGTCAAACATCAGTCAACCCTACTGAGTAGGGGCAGTCAAAAGTCACTAGTACAATGCTAATCAGATCTAGGAGGAGGGACCAGGATGATCAGAAGAGCTGGCCTTCCACGCTCTGAGTAGTGACATCATCTCAGTGTATCGAGCGTCATCTACTTCTCGATCGGCTCTTCGAGCGTCCATCTGCTCGAAGTGGTAAGCCTCGACCTCCTCTTGGAGGCTGTGGAGCTCCGTCTGCATCTGAGTGAAGCGCTGGTCGATGGTCAGCGGTGGTGGCTCGTCTATGTGCTCACGAACCTCGGCTGCCAGATCTCCGACATCGACCTCAACCTCCTCGTCGGAGTCGATCGGCGGTCCGGCTCGCTGGCGTATCTACGACAAAACCCCGGTAGCCGAGACCTCTATACCGGCTAGGGAAATGTTTCTAAATCCTATCTCGTCGAAATCGGTCATCGCAGTCATTTCACCTATGGTAATGTTACGACCGTGGTGATGAAAGATAGAGGTGATGATGTGGCAATAGGGGGTGCGTACCCGACCCTGAGTGGTGACACTGGAGGCATGTAGGATGGCGTGGAACATGTGAAGGCCAATGTCAATGTCTAGGTGGTGGATCAACTCATACAATAAGAATGTGTGAAAAGGTCGCATGGTCGCAACGTCCCGGGTGGATAAAGGTAGGAGGCAGCGGACCAGAATTCTATACAGGGCGTAGTCCTAGACCTGAAGGTCAACGGACTGAAATCGTCTAGCTACGAGATTTCTAGCTGCCCTATAGAAGTAGGAGTGGAGAGTGTCTAGGGTAATATGTGAGTAGGGAGCATCAAATGGAGGATCCCTAGGAGGATAGCAACAAAAGGTGGGCTGAGAGAATCGTAGTCCAAGAAATCGGTTAAGTAAGGAGGGTGTGATGGATAGAGGCATCCCTTGGACTGTGGTGACAAAGCTAAGCTGATCTTGTCTGACTATATTATTATAAAATTCTGCACATAAGATTGTATTAATAGGATAAGTGCAGAATACTAGGTTATCGAGTTGGTAAAAGTTTATAACATTCATTGCCAAGGGACACGATTGGGTGAAGAATTGTCTATTGAGATAACTAGTTTTTATGGGCTTATAGGTTGTTTGAGCAAACTTGTTACAAAGTTCTAATGTTGGGAACCTAGGATCAGGACTAGGTTCGGTTCCGGGGTTTGCTTGGTTTGTTCGGCGTTTTCTAAGGAATTGCATTAAAGAAAGTATGAAGGAATTACATTAAAGAAAGTTAAAATTAACTTAAATGCAAATAAAATTATACCGGGTGGCAGCTCGGGGAGGCATTGTCGAGGATGACAGCTCGAGAGGGTTGCAAGGTCTCTTGGAAGGAAGGGAGTTGAAGAGAAGAAGAAGTTTGGGTGTGGAGAGAAAGATGGGGGCATGGAGCCCTTTTATAGGGCATTCCCGGGCGCCCTAGAGTGTGAGGGTGCCCCGGCGAGCGAGGGCACCCCGGAGGGCGAGGGCGCCCCTGCAGGGCTGCAACTGCCTTTTGGCAGCTTTCTGCCTTTGACTGCTTATACGGGGGCGCCCGTGAGGACCCGGGCGCCCTGGTCAGCGAGAAGTGGCAGATTTTCTGCCATTTGGTGAGCCTCGGGGCGCCCGCAAGGGTCTGGGCGCCTCAATAGCTACTTTTGCAGCTTTTTGTCTTGAAGGATTGAAAAGAGAGGGGTGCGGGGCGCCCGAAGAGTCACGGGCGCCCTGGTGACAGCTTTTTGTCTAATTTTGTTTTGATAGACTTGTTTGACTACTTTTGACCAAATTTGACCTCTTTGACCAGGTTTGACTGGTTTAACCATGGTTTGACCATCTTGACCATGGTTTGGTTACTTTGACCATAGTTTGACTATTGTTAGGTTAATGTCGTTCTAAACTTAAATGTTTGTATTTAAATGATAATGCAGTTATTAAATGAATTTTGATTAAGTTTTTTGTCTCACCCAATCTAGGGTTATCAATCATGTCAGCCTTATAGGTTTTGTGAGACAGGTTTTGGTAGTTGGAATTATTTTGAAAAATTATGGTTTATTTTGAAAAAATTGAATTAATTTTGAAAACAGTTGATTTTGAGTTTATTAAGAAAAATGTTTGAATCTACACTTAAATGAAAATTTGTGTTAGATTCGAATTTTACAAAGAATAATTTGAATTTGAATTTCAAAAATTGGCTTCCAGGTCTAGGCGAGGCACTATGCCTTCTTTGGCCGTAGCCTTATTGGATCATCAACCCTTTCCTTGACAAAGCCTTTTAATGAAATTTCATTTTCAAAACTATTTCTTGAAAAATTTTGGTCTAACTAGCTTGGGTCTTGGATCAGTAGCTTCGGCTAGTTTCATCAGTCTAAAGAGAGCAAGTAGAGTATACTTGACCTTATTAGAATTGGCTTCCCTAACGTACTATCATCTCACCGCCACCCAGTACTATGTGGTTCAAATTTCAATTAATTGATTGAGTCCTTATTCTAACCATTCCTAAGTCTAAGCATAGTAAATTGCAGGAATTAAATAAATAATCAATCATGCAATTTGCAATAAAAAAGATTGAATTTTATCTAGCAATAAATATTGTTTTTAATTTGGCTCCCCCTGGACTAAAGCCACGATAATGGTTTGGCAAGATGTGAATCTTGTCCTTGGGGATCCAATACTGATTTGATCCAGTTTGTTTGTTCAGACACAGTTTGGGTACCCATGCCTGAACTTTAGTTCTGGACTGGTTCAGTACAGCATAGTAGAATCTTTGTCTAAATTTGGTTCTATAGCCCAACCCGGATCGATTTAGAACCGACTTCTGTTTTCCAAGAATCATGTCAAGACCCTTGGACCCAGAAGTGAATCGTTCTAAGGCAGCTCTAAGATCCTTAACATGAGTTTTCAAGAAAGAGTTCTCTGATTCAAGTTTTTCAACTTGAGCAGAGGTTCCTTCTTGAACCTTCTCAGTTAAGGGTTCAGAGTCTGCTCTCTCTTTCAGGAGTTTTACTTCCTGTCTGAGAGACTCGACTCGGATTTTGGCTTTTGCCAAATCTCGAGAAAGATAAGAAATAACTCGCATTATTGAATTCGGGAAAAACCACTTACAGTTATTTCGCCGTCCTCTGAGAATGTAAGTTTGCCGTTGTCCGGCTCCGACTCTGACTCGGTCTTGATTTCTTCTAAGGCGGTTAGTGCGAGCAGGTTCGACTGTAGGACCTCTTCTTCTTCTTCGGAAGAGGACTCGTCCCACGTTGCTTGGAGTGCTTTCTTCCTTCTTGTCTTCTTGGTCTCCTTTAGGTTCGGACACTCCGTCTTATAGTGACCTTTCTTCTTGCACTCGTAACAGGTCACATTTGGTTTGTTCTTGTCGTTTGAGGGTTCAGCTGGTTCTTCCTTTCTTTGGCTAGCTTTCTTTCTGTTGGTCTAGTTCTTTAGTTCTTTGTAGTAATCTCAGGCTAGCCGAACCAGCTTCGGTCGATTTCCCTCGCTATCTTCTGAGTCTGAGTCTGAATCAGACTCGGGTGCAGGTTGTGGCTTCTTCTTGGCTGTCTTTCCAGCTTTACCTACAACAAAAGCAATGCCTTTCTCGGCCAGATTGCAGTTAGTCTGTTCATGTAATTCGAGTTCAGAAAAAAGTTCATCTAACTTGATTTTGGAAAGATCCCTAGAAACTTTGTAAGCATCTACCATAGATGCCCACAAGGTGTTTCTTAGGAAAGCGTTAAGGGCATACCTTATTAGGTCACGATTTTCTACCTTGTGACCTATGGTGTGTAGACCGTTCATCAGCTCCAGAATTTCATCAGCTCCTGAATTCTGGCGTGGAGCTGAGCTGCTGATTCGCCGTCGTTCATCTTGATGGTGTACAGCTTGTTCAGAAGAAGGTCCCTCTTGCTGATTCGGGTGTTGGAGGTCCCTTCGTGTAGTTCGATCATCTTACCCCAGAGTTCTTTGGCGCTGTTGAATGGACCCACCCAGTTCAGCTCCTCTTTTGTTAGGCCGCATTGGAGTGTTTGGGTCGCTTTGGCATCGGCTTCTATTTTCTTTTTGAGTGCAGCATCCCATTCAGTGTAAGACTATTGTACCCCGTCAGCATTCCTTGGTATTTCCAGTCCGGACTGGATGATTATCCACATGTCCACCTGAGTTTTCAGGTGGACCTCCATTCTACTTTTCCAGTAGGAGAAGTCCTCCCTACTGAAGAGCGGTGGCCTTGCGGTGCTGAAGCCTTCTTGCATGGCCATTAAGGATTTTATCTGAAAAAGATAGAAAAAGAAAAGAAAATTCTGTCCTAAGACTTGGTCTTGGATTAATAGTGCGAGATAAAGAAAAATAATTATCAAGGGGTGTTGCACCGGTCTCGATTAACGATAAAAATTCGAAAAAGAAAAAGATAATTTGAAGAAAATCCGAAAAAAATTCTCAAACGGGTGGTTGCACCAAATTTGAGCTTCCCCGCTCTGATACCACTTGTTGGATCGAGAGAAAACGATAGAGGGGGGGTGAATATCGTTAGTCGTTTCGGATTGAAAAAGAGAAAACGCAGCGGAAAAATTAAAACAAAACAATAAACAAACACCAAGATTTTACTTGGTTCGGAGTCGCGGTCGGCTCCTACTCCAAGGCCCACGGTCGTTGACCGTTTACTGCGGGCAATTTTATATGTGCGCAAAACGGTTTACAAATAGATATTACAACTGCAGTATAATAAACAAGGAAAAGACAGCTCTTCGTTACCGACGTCCGGTGTGGAATGTATCTCGGAGCAGAGGGACGTCATCGACGCTTGTATCTCGAGTTTAGAGGTTTCTGGAGCAAAGCGCTTGAGTAGAAGAGCGTGTTTGCGTTGGAAGAAGTTGATGTTCGAAGCCTTAGGGTCGAGGGGCTTTTTATAGCCTCTCGGGGCACCCTGAACGTTGGGGGCGCCCCCCCACGTGTTACCCGATCCGAGCAAGTCTCGGTCAGCTCTTATCCCACTCGAATAGGGCTGAGGGTTGACTGTGGGGGCGCCCGGGACGCTAGGGGCACCCTGGTTGACCCTTTCAGCAGGCTTCTCGGCTGGATGAAGTTTATCCTCTTTGTTGGCTTGAGCCCGGGGCGCCCTGGGCACTGGGGGCGCCCGGGAGCACGGGGGCGCCCCGCCTAGTAAGCTTCCAAAGCGTACTCTTGCTTAACTTGTTTTGCCTTGACCTTGGGGGCGCCCGGGACACTGGGGGCGCCCGGGACACTGGGGGCGCCCTACTCAGCTGCTGCCTCTCTCCTTTGAGGCGTTCTGAGTTGCAGTAACTCATTCCTTCGGTCCTGCATCCAGGGTTAGTCCAAAACAACACAAAGCAATCAAGTATTAGGTTTATACAGCCTTAGCTGTCTTGGTTCTGACTTTGGGTCTCCAAAATGGAGCCCTAGGTCGAACCGACGCCTACTGTTCCCTCGACGGGGAACGCGTCCTCACCTACTCCTCTCGGGAGAATTTACCTGTTGCCAACCTGCTCCTCCGGTTGGACTTTTCCCCAGCAGTCCTTCGCTAGGTCTTTAGTTCCAGGCAGTCCTTCGCCTGGTGCCCAGCTGTCCTTCGCCAGGTCTTTCGTTCCAAGCAGTCCTTCGCCCGGAGCCCAGCAGTCCTTCGCCAAGTCTTTCGTTCCAGGCAGTCCTTCGCCTGGTGCCCAGCAGTCCTTCGCCAGGTCTTTGACTCCTAGCAGCCCTTCGCTAGGTGCCCAGCAGCCCTTCGCTGGGTCTTAGGGTTCCGATGCCTAGCAGTCCTTCGCTAGGTGCCTAGCAGTCCTTCGCTAGGACTTTAATCTGCACACTCAAGTAGTATGTTAGAAAAACAAAACATCTTAACTTTTGAACCCTTTTTCCATTATCAAAACACACCTTCGACTTAGGTGCTGTCTGCACCAACAGCCGGGTCCTGGTGAGTGAAGCCAGGTGATGGAAATCCCGGTGAGTGAAGCCGGGTCCTGGTGAGTGAAGCCAGGTGATGAAAATCCTAGTGAGTGAAGCTAGGTTGAAATCCCGGTGAGTGAAGGCGGGTCCTGGTGAGTGAAGCCGGGTCCTGGTGAGTGAAGCCGGGTGATTGAAATCCTAGTGAGTGAAGCTAGGTTGAAATCCCGGTGAGTGAAGCCGGGTCTAGGGGTGTCAATTCGGGTGGGTCGGGTCGGGTTCGGGTCGGGTTGGGAAAAAAAATTTTTATTTAACTCCCAACCCGAACCCGACCCGAACCCGATTTCAACCCGAAACCCCCAAACCCGAACCCGAACCCGACCAACCCGACTAACCCGACCCGACCCGAATAACCCGAAAAAACCGATTCAAAACGTCTTTTTTCGCCATTTTCCCTATAATTCTTCACTTTTATCTCAATATTTCATCATGATCATACTATATTGATATTAATATACATAAAAATATCTTAATTTTCAAAATAAAATTTGATTTAACCCCAAAAAATTCACAAAATATTAAATTTCGGGTCAACCTGAACCCGACCCGACCCGACCCGAACCCAACCCGAAATTTTTACAACCCGAACCCCCCAACCCGAACCCGACCCGAACCCGAAAATTTTCAACCCGAACCCGATTTTTTTCGGGTCGATTCGGGTTGGGTCGTCGGGTCGTGTTGATTTTTGACACCCCTAGCCGGGTCCCGGTGAGTGAAGCCGGGTGACCGAAACCTTGGTGAGTGAAGTCAGGTCCTAGCTTGGGAAGCTAGGTTAAAGTCCCAGTGAGTGAAGCTGGGCATGGAGTCTTGGTCCGAGGGATTAAGCATGAGTCGGAGATGGGCCGGAGGCTGGTTCTCTCGACTAAGAGTGGGTCTGGCCTTGCCCGGATCGGTCTGGTGACCGATCCAGCGATGTCTGATTGGTCTGGTGACCGATCAGGGAGCTTCTAGTAACTTTGGCAAACCTACTGATCAGCTCCTGATCGGTCTGGTGACCGATCAGGGAGAAACCATGACCGATCAATCTGAACGATCAATTGTCGCAAGGTTCTCGCTATGACCGATCAGGATGACTCCTGATCGGTCAGGAAGCAGCCTGATTGGTCTGGGGACCGATCTGGAGTGTGCAGCAGATTGCTGGATAGGTCTGGGGACCAATCAGGAGTGTGCAGAAGGCTGTTGGATCGGTCTGATGACCGATCAGGCTCCTCTCTGATCGGTCTGGGGACCGATCAGGAGCAGAACTTTAATTCAAATACGCTGTCAGAAGTGTCTGATCGCGTCTGTTTTCACTGTCGATTCTCTGCTACTTGCTGATTTCATTTGATATGCATTGCTAAGCCTCTGTTGGAGTGTGTAGGTGATAGCAGGTGATTCAAACACTCAAGGAGGGTCAATGGGAGGCTTTCCTTGGTGCAGGTTTGTCTGTTTACCGATTTCAGGCTTCAACGGGCAACTAACGCAGCTGGCGACTGACGGAGGCTCAGCTGGAGAGGAGGTCTTCAGTGGACTTAGTGCTCAGGGAGGTCAGTGGGTTCAGGTTGACTTAGTGGATGCTGATGAAGCTGGCGATGGTGAGAAGAGCTTAAGTTGAAGTTGATGCAGAGGAGCGGAAACGAGGAACAGATAGAAACTTAGGAAGTTTGGTTGGGCTATGGTGCTTGTGTGCTCTCTGTTGCTTTGAGCTTAAGCGTTCTTGTCACATTCTTGTGAGCTTCCCTTCTCGAGTGTCTCGTGAGCTTATCTTGTATCCATCTGTGAGACAGCTTGTGGAGAGGTTTCTCCACCGAGAAGGAGGCGCTTGATATCCGGTGTTCACCGGGGCTTGATCTGCCGACGATCAAGGGATCGCCCACCTTACGGGCATGCCAAGAAGTAGGGGCAAGTTATCCCCGAACCTTGTAAACGATCCTTGTTAGCGATCTTTGGTTTGTATTCTCTGTTTCTGCATCTCTGTTAAGTTTGTTTCTCTGCATATGTTTTGTTTCCGCTGCTGCTAACTCAAGTGCAGAGAAAATCTCAAAAAGAGCTAAGTCTTAAGTGTCTGGCTATATTCACCCCCCCTCTCTAGTCATCCAAGTTCCAACAAGTGGTATCAGAGCATGGGGCTCTGTACAAACGGCTTAACATCCGAGAGTTATCAACAAGATGGCTGGAAGAGAAGGAATGAGCACAAACCGACCTCCACTCTTCGACGGCACAGATTTTCAATATTGGAAATCGAAGATGGAGTTTTATTTGAAGACAAACATGAGCATATGGTTCTCGGTCAAAGAAGGTTTCATCCCTCCAAGAGATGTTGAAGGAAAAGATCTCGATTTCTCAAGTTGGTCGGCTGAGCAAATAAGAAAGAGTGAAGCAAATGCCAAAGCGGTGGTCACTTTGCAATGCGGGTTGACCAAGGAGGAGTTGATCAAGGTGGGTCCTTTTACAAGTGCTAAAGATCTTTGGAACAAAATCATTGAGCTCCACGAAGGAACTCAAGACACCCGAATAGCCAAGAAGGACCTCCTTCACAGTCAACTCCAAAATCTGTCCATGGAAGAAAATGAAAAGGTAAGTGAACTCCATGGAAGATTCAAAGAGATCCTCAATGGCCTCCACTCCATCAATGAAAAGGTAGAAAATCGAGATCTAGTAAGGTTAGTTCTAAAAGCTTTTCCAAGGAATACATTATGGTCATCCATGGTGGATGCCTACAAGGTTTCCAAGGATCTTTCCTTAGTTAAGTTAGAAGATCTATTTTGTGAAATGGAACTATATGAGATCTCTAACCAAAGCCCAAAGGAGAAAGGGTTGGATTTTGTGGCATGTGACAGGAAGAAGAAGAAGGAGAAGGAGGAGGAAAAGAACCACTGTCATGTGGCTCTCGTAGCCTTAGAAGAATCATCCAATGAGAGTGGAGACGAATCAAGCTTCTCAACCTCGCCTTCATCATCTTCGGATGATGAAGAGGTAATCTCTCCCGAGTTAGATAAGTGCTATAGAGCTATAGCGTGTCTAACTAAGTTGCTTAAGAAGTCCAAGAACAAGATTAAATTCTTAAAGGTAGAGGTAGAAAAATTGAAAACCTCTAAGGATGAGGTAATTGATGTTATGCATGATAAGTCCCTTGAAAATAAAAATAAAGACTTAAGGAGCGAAGTTGAAAATCTCAAGAATGTTCTTGAGAAGTTTTCAACTAGCTCCAAAACTTTAGATATGATTCTAAATTCGCAAAAGGCGGTTTATAACAAGGTTGGTTTAGGTTACCAATCTAAAGAACTTAGTATCTTGTCACTAATGTCTAGAACACATTTTAGATCACGAAATAAGTCTAAGGTTCAAAAAGCTAGAAAGAAATTGACTAAGGCATGGGTGCCAAAGTCATTAATTGTAGATGGTTTAGGTCCCAAAATTTGGGTACCTAAAACCTCAATATTTAGAATTGTATAAGCATCATTTGAGGGGGAGTATCTATCAACATTGGTTGTTGATAATTAATGCTCCCAATACATGGTCATTCCTAGTTAGGGATGTGCCTAATATTTCTCAATTTAATGGAAGATCATACACTACCCATGAGAAATGGATTTTCTCTCTTGAATTTAGATAATTGGAGTTATAACCAATGGAAATCATAAAATAGATACATGGAAATTTTTCCCATGTAGTATATTTCATTGGTGTCACTTGAAAATTCTCTCATTTGTATTTGTATACATTTGGGACTATAGTTTATCAAGATTACTCCAATATAATTAGGTATATGGGTAATGAACTTGTTAGAGATTTGGGGCTATAAATTCTCCGATTTAATGTATGAATTTTCAATAAAATGGAGAATTAGGGTTCTAAACTTGATACAAACTTAGGATCATGAATTATCGAATTTCATCAAAATTGGTAAATTACCAATAGAACTAAGAATTTGGACTATGGATTGCTTAGAACAATTAGTTTTATTGTTGCTATTTATAGTTTACTGCAATTTATGATTTATGAAATGCTTTATCTCAAGCCCAAGGTGTCTAATTTCTTGTATGAATTATAGAACATGAATGCATGCTAAAGAACAAGTATGGACACATCAATTAGTATTGATTCAAAAATTACCTTGGAAATTTCACCATACATCAAACTTACAAACTAAGCAAAATTTGGAGATGTGATCATTCATGAAAATTGATGCAACCCTGTTTTTCCATGCTATTCATGATTATGAATTTTATGTTCAAATGGTTGTATGCAAACCTTGGAATCTTGATACAAACATGTTATAAACATACCTTGAACTGATCAGAATTTAGAAATTGATCATAGTTTGATACAAATTTGATACAAGCATGTTTTTGAAAGGTTAATTGTACTTTTGTTTGTATCATGAAATCTGATCATAGTTTGTATCATGAAATCTAATGTTATATAGGCATGTTTTGAAATTTAATCATATGTTGATCACTTTCAAATTTACCATGTTTTCTGGAATCATGCTTTGAACTTTGTATTTATGAGTTTTACTCTCAAGATATATTGGAGATGTTGCATGATTTGATAATATACATGTTAGTTAAAGAGATGCAAATCATGTTGTTTTCTTTGGTTAAAGAAACATGAATGTGGTTTAATGGAACACTGTTAGGAGTTAAAACTAATTGAATCAGGGTTTAGAAGTGTTTCAGAGTTTCTGAACTTTCAGAATTTCTGAACCCTCGTTTCTGAATTCTGATCAGAACACAAATTAGACTTCTGTATCAAACCTGATCGGTCCACCGACCGATCAGGACACACCCTGATCGGTCTGGTGACCGATCAGGAATCATTCTGATCGGTCTGGTGATCGATCAGATCAATACTGATTCTCAGATCATTCCAAATTGTATCAGACCACTCCTCAGACCAATCCCCCTTCATCAATTTTGATGAAGTATCAATAGAACTGAGTAGTAGGATGATGGTCAAGATACCTGGAACAAAACCTAATACTGATTTGATACAAACCTATGTTGGAATGTTTAAATTCATAAGAAAGGGTTTGTTGAGCCATGACTCTTGTTCTTGATGTCGTGTTTCAGAAATATTTCTGAAATGTCGAATATTAATAGAGTCTACACCCTTATTGTGGAATGCAAATTGTTAATGCAGTCTGATCAGGAATGTATCAGAGTTTCAGGAATTTTTCTGAAATTTGATCGCTCCCAAGACTAATAAGAAATATTTATTTCTGTATCAAGTAATCAACGAACCTGATTGGTCATGGAGACCACTCAGGATTATGTGTCGGATACAGATGCATTCCCTACTTGTCATATGAAACATATGTTGGTGCAGGAAGCACCATATCGAACCTTGTTTTGATATTGGCAAAGGATACAAAGTTAAGTTTATTTGTGATCTAATAAAGTTACTTGAGTGTGCAGAAAGAAGTCCTGGCGAAGGGCTGCTAGGCACCTGGCGAAGGACTGCCAGGAAACAAAGTCCTAGCGAAGGGCTGCTAGGCACCTGACGAAGGACTGCCAGGAAACAAAGTCCTAGCGAAGGGCTAGGAAACAAAGTCCTAGCGAAGGGCTGCTAGGCACCTGGCGAAGGACTGCCAGGAAACAAAGACCTGGCGAAGGGCTGCTAGGCACCAGGCGAGGGACTGCTTGGAACCGAAGACCTGGCGAAGGACTGCTGGGCACCAGGTGAAGGTCTGCTTGGTACTGAAGACCTGGCGAAGGACTGCTGGGCAAAAGTCCAACCGGAGGAGATGGTTGGCAACAGGTAAATTCTCCTGAGAGGAGTAGGTGAGGACGCGTTCCCCGTCGAGGGAACAGTAGGCGTCGGTTCGACCTAGGGCTCCATTTTGGAGACCCAAAGTTAGAACCAAGACAGCTAAGGCTGTATAATCATAACATATTCTTGTTTTATTGTATTTGAAACTAACCTTGGATGCAAGACCAAAGGAACGAGTCTCTGCAGCTCAGAACGCCTCAAGGGAGAGAGGCAGCAGCTGAGTAGGGCGCCCCGGAGGTCCCGGGCGCCCCCAAGGTTAAGGCAAAACAAATAAAGCAAGAGAACGCTTCGGAAGCTCACTAGGGGGGCACCCCCATGCTCCCGGGCGCCCCCGTGCTCCCGGGCGCCCCGGATGCCTCGGGCGCCCCGGGCTCAAGCCAACGAAGCGGATAGAGTCAAGCCAGCGAGAAACCAGCGGACCGAGTCAACCCGGGCGCCCCCTGCGTCCTGGGCGCCCCCAGTCAACTCTCAGCCCTATTCAAGTGGGATAAGGGCTGACCGAGATTTATTCGGATCGGCTGACACGTGGGGGGACGCCCCCAACGTTCAGGGCGCCCCAGGAGGCTATAAATAGCCCCTCGACCCCAAGGCTTCAAACAACAAGTTTTCCAACGCCAATACGCTCTTCAACTCAGGCGCTCTGCTCCAGAAATCCTCCACCTCGAGATTCTAGCGCCGACGACGACCCTACGCACCGAAGAACGATCTACACCGGGCGTCAGTAACGAAGAGTCAATTCTTAATTGTATTCTTACTACACTTACTACTGTACAACTATTTGTTAGATTTTACGCGATTATAGTATTGCCCGCAGTAAATGGTCAAGGACCGTGGGCCTTGGAGTAGGAGCCGACCGTGATTCCGAACCAAGTAAATCCCTGTGTTTGCGTTTGGTTTTTGTGTTAATTTTCCGCTGTGCATTCTCTCTCTAAATCCGAAAACGGTTTACGATATTCACCCCCCCTCTATCGTATTCTCTCGATCCAACAAGTGGTATCAGAGCGGGGAAACTCAAATTTGGTGCAACCACCAATTTGAGAGTTTTTCGGATTTTCGTAATTATTTTATCTTTTTTAATCTTTCTCGTTAATTGAGGTTGGTGCAACATCACTCGATCTTTATTTCACATAAATAATATCTGTAGGTGGGTTTAAAATATTCTTACTCCTTTTTCAATTTTCAATTCTTATTTTTTCACTATAGGTCAGAATTGATAAAACGATTAATTTTCAAAAATTTGTCATAAACTTTTTTATTATTATTTTAATATTTTTTTCTCGAAATTTGTGCTACCTTAAATCGAGAAGATTTTTCCCAAACATTGAATTCAAACTTTTTTCATCATTAATCAAAATTGATAAAGCTAAAATTTTCAAAAATTTGTCATAAATTTTTATCTCGAAATTCGTGCAAGATTTATTTTGGATTATTTTTTCCCTTCTCCCGCACTACTAATCCAAGACCAAGTCTTGGTACATTTTTGTTACTTCTTTTCTGTACGAGGTTAAACTAAATGGCCAACCAAGAGGGGAACAGTGCCCGTCCACCGCTATTCTCCGGCGAGAACTTCAATTATTGGAGAAGTCAAATGGAGTTTCATTTGAAGGCCCATATGGACATATGGATGATCATTCAAACAGGGTTCTCCCTCCTTACAGAAGATGGACTATCAATTGCATGGGACAAACTGGATGAACCAACTCTGAGGAAGATCGAGACAGATGAAAGGGCTACTGCAATCCTATAATGTGGCCTAACCAATGAAGAATTGAAGTGGGTCGGATCCTTCAACTGTGCCAAAGAGATGTGAGAAAAGCTAATCAATCTACACGAAGAGAGCTCCGATATTGAGATCTTAGAAGATTTTGCATTTTCGGCTCAAGCACAAGTAGCTGAGACAGACTCGAACCCCGACGTCGAAATCGAACCAGAATCAGACGACGAGTTTTCTGGGACAAAATTGGTAACGAACTTTGATTCAGTTTCTGAATTAAGGTTAAACAATCAAGCTGATACTGCAGTGGCCGCGGAAGGTATAATTTTCATTGCAGGGAAAACTACAAGAGAAATGCAAAAGAGGCCTCAACCAGTACCTGAGTCCGACTTAGACTCAGAATCTGACGACGAAGGAAGGGATCCTTGGAAACTGGTCTGGTTGGCTCGCGACCGCTACAAAATGCCGAAGAAACAATCAAGCAAAAGAGAGATGGCTAGAATCAAGGGGGAGATTCCCAACCGAGAATCAAAAGGTAAATTTACAGTATTTAAAAATCTAATATTTACCTTGAATAACATGATTAATTCATACAAATTAGTTAAGGTCAATATGTTAGAAAACATAATTCACAACCTTGCTAACTTTAAAAACCCAGAGTATTATTTCAATTATAATATAACTTAGATCATTTTTTTGTAATGTTTGCTTGTTTTTTTTGCTTAGAATTAGGATTGGTTAGTATAAGGACTAAATCAATTAATTGAAATTTGAACAACATAGTATTGGGTGGCGGTGAGATGATAGTACGTTAGGGAAGCCTTTTCTAATAAGGTCAAGTATACACTACTTGGTTTCTTTAGACTGGTGGAACTAGCCGAAGCTACCGATCCAAGACCCAAACTAGTTAGACCAGAATTTCTCAAAAAGTAACCTTGAAAATGAAATTTCACTAAAAGGCTTTGTCAAGGAAAGGGTTGATGATCCAATAAGGCTATGGCCAAAGAAGACCATGTGCCTCGCCAAGACCTGGATGCCAATTTTTGAAATTCAAATTCAGTTTACTTTTTGTCAAATTCGAATCTAACACAAATTTTCAGTTAATCTTAGATTCAAATATTCTTTTTCAAAATAAATTCAAAACTAATTGTTTTCAAAATTAATTTAACCTTTTAAAATTAACCATGTTTTTCGAACTTAAAATTCTCATTTTTGTTAAAACATCTCACAAAACAGATAAGGTAACCTGTTTTGTCATGTAGAACTAGGTGAGATGTCTAGGACCTAATTATATAGCTCAATGCTTTTTCAAAATCAACTCAATTCTTTTTCTAAAACTAATTCTAAATTAACTCTATATGTTTTCCACTCGACATTTTTCAAAAATTGAATTTCATTTGTTTTCAAAATTAACCCATCAAACTAAGTCTTAATTGAATTAATACTAAGACCTAAGACTTGATTGGGTCAATTATTGGTGAAACCAAGTCAACATAGTCAAACCTAGTCAATACTGAAGACCCTTCAAGTACTTAGACAAAGTCAGACGAGTTGGATACAAGGGGAGTTTTTTTTAATATTTTTTCGAAAAAGTTAGATTTTTTTCAAAAACCTTATGCTCTAAAATTTAGTATCATCCCAAAATAAGGTTTTCAAAAATTTGATTAAAAACCCTCATATATTACTATCTCTTTGAGAAATTATTATCATTCCAAATTATGTCGAAAATTACCATATTATTATTCAAAACTATTCTTTTGATTTTAATAAACCCTAAAGACACAGAGGAAGGTCCACTTCATGATCTATAAGGACTCCTAGGATGTGTCAAATTTAGGGGAAGTCTAAATCAAAAGAAGATTTTCTGACAAGATTTTTTTACAATTATTTGTTTTGAATTATTAAATAATTCCTGTGGTTTGAACCAACCCTAAAGACTCAGAGGAAGAGTACTTGTGGTCAACAAGTTTCCTAAGACTGGGTCAAGTTTAGGGGGAGGTCAAACTGAAGGATTTGCTAATTTCAAAATAATATGTTTTCATGTACTGTATTATTTAAATCCATCTGAAAACATAAGGGAGTTTGTTTAAATACTTTCATTTTTTTTAATACTTATGGAAAATAATATTTACTTGAGTTTGAAGAATTTCCAGGACACTTAGGAAAATATCCTTGTAGTCAACAAGGTTTCCTAGGATTGTGTCAGACTGGAAAAGAAACCAAGTCAAGTAAAATATTATCTTTTAAAAATAAAATTTTTCAAAGTACTTATGTTTTAAAGACAATTGTTCAAAGGTACTTGTTTTTTTTTGCATTGTTCAAAATATTCAAAATAAGTAAACTTCAAATATTTTTAACATTATTCTCTCACTCAAATATTTATGTTTTCAGAACCCATAAGCTCTGATACACAAATTTTAAATGTCTTTCAAAATATATTGTTCAAGAGTTCTTTATTGATATATGACCAAGGGGGAGAGTGGAAAAAGTAAAAATTAAATTCTTCCTTAAGCACTTTCCCTTTTCAAAGAAACTTTATTGAAAACTTCGAGTTGCTCTTAACTAAGAATTTCCTTTGTGATACTCAGAAGTTTTTCAAAATACTTTTTCAAAACTGAACTTAGAAATGGTCTAAAACATAAGGAGAAGAATTTCACATTAAAAGGGAGAGAAAGGAAAGAGAGCAAGGAAATTTTTTATTTTTTTTATCTCTTTTTCAAAAAATGCTTCAAAAATTTCTAAGTATTTCTAAGTGTTTCAAAATTTTTTGTGCATGTTTTTCTCCTAAGTAAATTTTTTCTTAGTAAACAAAATTTGTCTAAGCAAAAACTTTTTGAAAATTTTGGCAAATGTTTCTAAGTAAAGTTTTACGGTGAAAAACTTGTCTAGATGTTTCTTAAAGATTTTGTTTTTCAAAATACACATAGTATTTCCAAGCAAATTCTTCTAAGTGTGCAATTTTTTAGTAAACAAATTAATTCCCAATTCTCAAAGTTGAATTTTTTTTGGGGAAATGTGGCTTCAAAATTTTGCCTAAGTAAAATTTTTTTTGCAAAGCCTTGTACGTAAAAGTTTTTAAACAAAATTTAGGTTTGCAAAACTTTTCAAAATGAAAATTGTCTAAGTATAAAAAGTTTTTGATGCAAAGGCTTTTACTCTTTTTTTTTTGAAAAACACTTTGTCAAAAACTTAGAAGTTGTACAAAAAATGCATTGGATAAACTCACTCTCTATTAGAAACCTTATTCGCCCATTATGTTTTTGATATATGTCAAAGGGGGAGAAAAGGTCAAAGTTAAGTGGTTTAACACGAGTATTCAGGGTTTTAGGGGGAGTATGAGAAATAAAAGATTTTTTTTGTTCATAACTGTTATACCTCATTGTTTTTTACCTTCTTTTATGAACTATTATAAGTTTTTACTTAACTTTGAATTGTGTTGCCATAAATAAAAAAGGGGGAGATTGTTGGTGTAGGAAGCACCATATCGAACCTTGTTTTGATATTGGCAAAAGATTCAAAGTTAAGTTTATTTGTGATCTGATAAAGTTACTTGAGTGTGCAGAAAGAAGTCCTGGCGAAGGGCTTGGGCTAGGGCGACCTTGGCGAAGGACTGCCAGGAAACAAAGTCCT